>JAAGNO010022508.1:88278-195430 GCA_033439905.1 Ceryle rudis
CGTCGTCCTTCCGGTTTGTTTTGCATGCCGGTCCCCTGTTACTTTTGTTTGCTTGAATTTTTGGAAAGGGGGGTTAATTGAGTTTATTTCTAAAAAAAAAAAAAAAAAAAGAAAAAAAAAAAAAAAGAGTTTTCTGACATGCTTGACTCCATAATTTGGAAAAATGCCTGTGGTTTGTGCTTTGATTTAGAAAAGGAAACTGCAATGGTATTTTAAAAGAGAACTTTCTAGAAGAACACATAGAACTTGAGGAAAGCTTTACTTTCTGAGGGATGCAATCCAGGGCACTACTCCTAGGGTCATGAAGACTAATGAGGCAACAAGCCTGACAGAAGCTGGTAATTGAAACAATTTCAGAACTGTAAAAATGGTTTGGAGACAGCAGAGCATTAGGAAGAAGGATGACCTTGGTATGAGCCAGGTTCTTACCTAACCCAAACTATGTGCTCTCCCATCCAAGGGCAGGGATGTCACCAGATCTAATTACTTATAACAGATAATTCATCATGTTTAAAAGCATCTGTCTGTGTGATTTCAGTTCAAGAGACAACCCAGAAACAAAGCACTTTGGCAGGTGCGTTGATTCTGACCTCCCACATTGAGGTCTATTTCCATAACTTTTCTTGTAACAATTTCCCCTCCCATATGGAGTTTTGGCTCAAGCTGCGATTTCTGGATATGTCTTCCATGACAAAGCAGGCTGCACTAGCAAAATGGGTCTCTGCATAGTTTAGAGCCATGTTTTCTTTCACTCTGCAGTCTACATTTGTAAGTCACATCACCCCTGGCATCTACAGTCATTAATTTTCTACTGGTTCAAATCCAAAAGGTCTTGCTTGGTCTGGAAATTCCATTTAACAGCAGGAAACACTGTGGATTCCTTTTATGGATCCTTTAGCATCAGCAAGAGTAGATTACAATAAACCCATGTATTTTCATGTGTTGCTGAAACAAGCCAAACTCTTCCAGTAAAAAATTTAAGCAAAGTTTAACTAAGAAAACACTTACTCATTCACAGTTGGATATGACCTCACATCAAATAGCCCTGTGGTCTGCACCAAAAAAGCAGTGATGTTTAAACATAAGTAATTGGGTACACATTTCACTTGTCTAGTGCTGGTAGGCTAGGCACTCCACTGTCTCATTTTCATCACTCTTTCTCTGGTCCTGAGGAGCAGAAAACTAACTTCCACCCCCACCCCCCCTGCCTTAGGAATGAAAAGAAATCCTGAGAAAGAAGACATCAGCGTGAATAGGTGCAGCACAAACCCTCAATGTTATTGCAAGACATTTTCCTTATTCTACCGTTTCTACATCTGCACAGAACTCCAACCAGTTACATTAAAAAAAAAAAACAAAACACCACCAAAAAAGTTCCATTTAATTATTTTTTATAAACTTCTGAACCCACATTGCTTCCATTCTGTAATTTGGTCTCCTGAGCACCTTAAGGTTAAGGTCCTATTAGGTTAAAACAGAAAAAAAAAAAAAAATCCTATTGGCTCTGATGTTGGGCCCCCTCCCTACTTTTTGACTACTTGGATACTTGATGTTTCTTTGTGGTCAAGGTCTGGGATTTGTGGGAAGCATGAAGGGCTGCAAATTTTTCCCAGGTTAAGTTCACCCAGTAAGATCAAAGTGGTTTAGGGTACTTTGACAGTGAAGATTTGATTCCCTTCTCTCAACCACTTTAATAATGACAGTGAAATGAGCCCCCAGCATGCCTTGTCACTGACCTATCAGGCAATTTCAATATGCTTTTGTCTTAAATATTATATTGCACAGTGCCTTGAGATATCTTTCTCTAGTTATAAACTGTCTCAGTCTGGGCTAACCCTTTCATACTTTGCCTGTGTTCCTCTTTCAGTGCCATTCCTCTCTTCCCAGACACACAAGCTTGGAAGCTGCAACTCAGGAGCACAGGTAGCTCCTGCCTTCCCTAGTGAGCTCAGTGTGAGCTTTACTTACACCACTGCTTCCCGACTGCATTTAAAAAAAAAAAAAAAATCCCTTCAACACTTGCAATTCCCAAACCTAACACTTCATTTTACTAAATCAGAACAGATTGCCCTACTTTTTACATCCTTATAATTGTCCATTAATAAATCCTACTCCTGCTCAGCCTTATTCTTCATCTACCCAGCAGCATCGCTGGCACCAGCAAGATTCAATTCAGAATTGTTCCCACGAGGGCCGTAAGAAGTAAGCAAGCTTTTGCCCTTGGCAGGCATCGGTGATAATAGTAAATGGTAAGGTGCTGACCTACATCCATCTCACAAACACATGAGCTAAAGAAAGTCTTGAATGCCAGCACTTCGATCTGCCTTTCAGCCTCAGTCTGTTCACATATATCAGAATATCCTGTATTTGGAATTAGTGTTCTTTTTTCTCTAGTGCCATTAGGTGTGGGACATAGAGAAACTGTGCTACATAAGTCAAAAAAGCCAACAGCTTCTGGGCTAATCAGTTACTGACCATACCTGGATGTGGAGAGGAACAAGGGCAAAGGAAGGTCAGATGTCTGAGGATCAACATTACAAATCTGGATTAGGAATAAAGAGAGGTGTGAAAGGGGCCTGGTGCTGGAGATAAAAACACACATCCTCCAGCAGCATCTAAGTGTGCTTATCAGGCAGGGAAATATGATTCCCTGGAGCTCTAGAGCTGTTCAAGAGCTAAGGGAATTGGGATAGTCATGGTTTTCCACAGAGTTTTTCCTATATGTTTTCCATATTCCTTCCATACAGTTTTCATGATGGTAGAGGCATACTGCTTCTTAAACCGTATAGCCTTACTATCTGCTTATCTAATTGTCTTCATGCTTATCAGTCAAAATTGCTGAAGGTCCACTGTCCTTGATTAAGAACTGCTTCAAGATTAATTGACGTTTGTTCCCTTTGTACCATCAAACACAAGATGGGTTACGCTTTGGGGCCTACATTTTCACTTTTGCTTAAGCTGAACTATTCTTTGTCCTGTGGAAGTTACAACTGAAACAGAAAAGAAACTTTCACGTTAAGTTATGGCTTGAAATTGTTCACAAGCCCTCTCGTGGTGCTCATTGTCAGCTACACTGCAGAAGCATCAACTCACTGCAAAGATACAGAGTGCAAGCTCTGCCTACGAAATAGGTGCTCAGGGAAAGACTTCATTTGACATAATCCAGTGCCTCTGGGCCCTTCTCATCTAGAAAGTGTACAGAACAAAAGATACAGAAGTGGCAGATTCTTTGCAACCCCTTGTCCCTGTTCTAGAAGCGAGTACCCTGCTCTCTAACAGATGAGCTGCTTCTTCTATAAAACAATTGTTTAGCTACCTTTTAAAAAAGTTTGCTTTGCTTCCAGTGCTCTTTTCTTTCTTTGTTTTCATCTTCTCATCAATCAGCTTCATCAGGTTTCAAAAGAAAGCCTTTGAAGAGGTATACCATGTTTGTGCTGGCTTCTGCAAATCTGCTTAGACAAACTGATTCCAGGCGTGAGGACAAATCAATTTTAGCCAAAAGATGTCTTCATTTTGGGCTGTATTTATCTGAAAGATTCAGAATAGCTCTGATTTAAAGCAGAACTTTTTCCCTAAGGTAGTAAGTAACTCATATGAAAATGGTTAAATACTGCACATTCACAAAGCCAAAGTCTTTTTCCCATTCTCAGTGCGTCATTAGTGTCAGATCAGTGTGTCAATTTTTATTTAAATTGTTGAGAGTCCAGAAGAGAAGTTACAAATCAAGGTCTGATTGGGAAAGCTAAGCTCTTTTTTTCAAAGCTGAGAGCTGATAATAAAGACATAATAGTCGCTTCAGGGAAAAAGCTTTGGCACAAGTGTCACCCATTTGATCAGCACTTTCTCCACCTCTCCTCCTTTAAAAGGCTAATAGAAACAATTTCTTTAGAGCCTGCACACAATGGTAAGTGCAACAGAGTTGTAAGACCTCTAGTGAAAGTGCTTATCAGCCACTTTCAAAGGGCATTGAAATTAACTCCTCCTGACTTCATCATCAGATTGGGAACATTTCAAACACTTTAGCCAACAATTCAAAGACTGCAAGCACATCCACAGCAAAAGGAAGGGTTACGGCAACATCTATTTACATTTCCTTTCATACAGTCTCAATAAGGAGTGCAACTTGTTTTTTTATCTGCTTTGCAGCATCCCACATAGAGGGTTTTTTGAAAATACTGGAAAACTCAACTTCTTGAGCAATTCATTTGTCCACCTGACTGGTGCTAAACTGTCACCTTCTATTTCAAATAATGATATGTAAGGGCAAAGGATAGAAATAACCTATGAAGAATTTATCAAAAGATCTTAAGAATAGGATCATGTTTGCTATAGAACTACCTTATCTCAGGATAAAACAGGTGGGCAGAACTTCATCTCATAAACTGAACCTGACAGGTATTGCCACCAGCGGAGCTGAGTTTATGGCTGTTGGTTCCCAGGAGCTAGCCTACCCAAGCTATTCTGAGTAGAGACATGCAGCGCAGCAGCATTTAGATTAGATTCTTAATTTAACTTGCTCCTCCTCCGAACAGATTTTGCAGCTCCTACCCACTTAGGTGAATGCATCCAGAAAAAGCAGCTTGCTCCTGGCTGTTGGCAAGAGGTTTGTCCTTCTTGGGTTATACTTTTTTTCTCTGGCCCACTGCTGCTTTTTGTTCACAACTGCTTAGCCCAGCTTCCACAGCACTAGTCAATTCTATCACTTTTTCCTCCAAAGGACTATTTTGAGATCATTGTGTGCATCCAGTGGCATTCCAGACAAGCTGACTAACTATATGGATAATTTAATTTTCCCAGGAATTTCTGTGATTTTACCCCAAAGCATTTACAATCATTGTCTCGTATTTGTATCCAGAGAAGAGCTACAGAACCCATTAAAAATTAAAGTGTCTGATGCTCCCAGAGATCATCTCAAATTATGAAGCTTTCACAGAGAAACTATTGTATTTGCGATGGCATTGAAGCTCACAAGACATTTCCCGTAGTATTATGCCACATTCATTTAAAAATAAAGATATGCTGAACTAAATAAGAAGACTGCTTAATGTGCTTCTTTTCTCACTAGTGACTATTACCATTCCTAAGCAGGGCAGCTTAGCAGCAAGGTCCAGGCATCAATTTCCATTTAATTGTTGGAAGGGGGAAGGAAAGTGCAGGGAAAAAAAAAAAAAAAAAAAGAAAAAACATAAAAGGGAAGTAGGAAGAGAGATTGTTTTTTTAAAAAAAATCAGCAAGGTACAAGAGGGTGATCAAACCACACAGACACACAGCCATGCTGCTGTCAACCCCGCAGCTGCTCCTTTTGGTACCTCATGCTCCCTCAGTCATTCCCTTCATGTATTCTCCAAAAGATGTAAACACAAATAGTAAACACAGTTAATTTTCGAGCTCTGTTTGCCTTAAAGGAGTCCTAGCAAGATGATCTTGGGAGCAAAGAATAATTAGGATAGGACTCTCCAAATAAGTTTATAATTTATTAGCTACTGATTGTGCTCCTCAGCTTCATTGCTAACATGTTACTCGCCAAGAATATGGCTTTTATTCCGTAGAGTCAACCGTGGACCTCCTGAAGGTCTCCATGAAGAAGATCGATGTTTTGCATTTCAAAGTGTTAAAGGACAACGTGGAGAAATGATAGACACAGTCTGTCTTTGCCATTCATTTTCACGATGTTCTGTTAAGAGCCCTCTCTACACATTGTATCCCATGCAAATGTTTGCAATGCTCTGGTTTTCCCCGGGCCCCAGGGAAACCAGAAAAAATAAAAAAGGGAAGCAGAAGCCAAAGCCAAACACATCAGCTACAGAATCAAACCTCTCTCCATTTACGTTCAGTCCTAGCCAGTAAACTTGGCCCCATTTTTGTTTCCAAAACATGACTAGGTGCTTAATGTGAAGTTGCCTGTGTTTTAAAGGTTATCACTGCCTCTCTTTGTATAAAATGAACCTGTCAGCCTTTTACCTCTCAGTTAATTGAGCTAGGGTAGGCTATGCAGAAAGTGTTCTGCTGAGGCTGACTCAGCCATGCTCTGACCACTGCAGGACACATTGCAACTCTGGGAAGTAATGTTTTATTAGTCAGTGCTAATTGATCAACCCAGACCTTGCTGAGACCAGTATTTCCACAGCTGCTTCCATATTACTGTAATGCAGCAACCTTGTAATAGCAATGTAACTGCCTGAACGCAGTGCTGGAGCACTAGCTCACACACTCTGACACGGGACTTATTTTATTGAAAAATAAAACTGTCTGCCAAGACAATATGCCATCACATCCTTCCTTTGGGAATCTACAGAGCTTTGAATATATATATTTTTTAAACTATTAGAACAAAGTGCATCAATAGACAAGAATTGCTGCATGCAATGCTGCTTTACAGACGTGGTTGCATAAATATTTCACAGATTCATCCTATTTATTAATCTTTGCTATCTAGTTGTCCTCAAAGTGGTTACACCTGCTCCTGAAGTTATCAGTTTTCAGCAGTGCTGCTTTATTACAGGGACCTGATTAGGGCTTACTGAAACTAATGGAAAAGTTTCCATTGACAGCTTTTTTCTGCTGGGTCAGTAAGTGTTTTAGCAATAAACCTGCCCATTTACACAGCCCACTGTCTAATTGTAGAAAATTGCTCTAGAGACAAGTAACAATCAGCCAACCTCAATATTTCGCAATACCCAGTGAGTAAAACTTGTAAGTAATGCCCTTACAAAAAGCCCTTAGTGACATTTAGTTCTTACTTTTGGAAAATTGGTTCTTTCCTGGCAATGAAAAACAGAAGAGAAAATGATCTTAAATAAGCCTATAATAAAAAATAAAAACTACATCTTTGGACAACAGTTGCAAAGGGGACGGTTTTTCATGCCATGAGTATAAGCACTAGTTCAGAACACAAGCAGCTACAGAAAAATCAATGCAAGGGTTGCAGACTTCTCTTGACACTTTTCCTTTTCTGAATGGCTCTCAAATTAGTTTTTTACCTGTTTGGGTTGCTTTGCCTCACGAAAGATTTAGAAGTGTCTGGATCCAACATTCCAGTCACTCCCCAGAAGATAATGTACTTGCTCATCTCAAGAAGTTATATAGAAAGCAAATTAAAAAATGCAAGACGATATCAAATCAGGGAGAGTCAGTCTCAAATATTAATGCCTCATGTCATAAAGGTACAAAATGATAGAAACATTTCCTATAGCCAATAGAAAATGCAGCAACTTGGCAAGCAATCAAGAAAAATGCAGCCCTGGTTTAGAGGTCTGCTTGAGCAGTCTCAGCAGAAGAATGAGGCTCCTATTCCACGGAGTACATAAATCTGTGCATAAACCATGGTTTCTAGCTTGGTGTAGCCCTTGCTTACGTGTTTTATGTCACAAGGGTACCAAGGAGGTGAAGAAGACTCTTCAGGTAGAGGTTCCATCTTTATAATCATTAATCTAGATTAGACCAAAAGCTCAATGTTCAGAGCAAATTCATAGTTGGCAGCTTCAGAAATGTCACATTATCAGTTTTACTTGTACCAAGTTCTGTTCCTCTGCTAACAAGTCCTAGGTCACAGAACTAGAGATGTCAGAACTGATTTAGGAAGTTTCCTTCTGATACCATGAATTAATGAAGGACTCATACTGTTTCTGGGAAAGTCATGCTGCTGCACCACTACTTGTATTTGACAACTGATGAGGACTAGTACACCCACAGAAGGCATGTCTACCAGTCCTCCCCCAGTTCTACATGGGCAAAGAGTGACAAAATCCTAATACAAAATTGCCAGCTTCTCTGAGAAGCAGCATGATGGAAATAGAGTTTTGCTCCAGAAAGCATTATTTCGTACAATTACTAGTAGAATACAGGCACAGAATTTTATTCAATTACCCCTTTTGTGGCCAAATGACTTGTCTTCACTTAAATCTAAACCAAAAACTGTCCAGAGAGGCTACCGTGTCTCACAGGCTTGAAGAGAGAGGAAGTCACCTATTACTTAGCAACAGGTTTCAACTGGTAATTATGCTCATGGTTTAAAATGAAAGTGTATACACTGAATTTAAAATGTATTTGAATTTCTTCTTCAGCTCTTGGGTGTTTTGAATTCACTTGATGCAACTGAAATTCATCCAAAAGCTAGGCAAAGTTTTAAGATTTTGGTATCCACCCTTGGGAAATCATAATAGAGGGCACTCCTGAGAAGTAAAAGGGGTCTTGTTCACTTTTTTATAGTCACCAGCAGTTTGCAAAACTCAGAGACTGCAAGCAAGACGTTCATTTAGTAAGGCTCCCTAAAGTACCTTTGCCGTGCTCAAGCCTTTCCAGGACGAGTGTCAGTACAAGTCTGCTAATCTGTGCCACTCCACCGCTGACTTCAAACTAAATTCACTTCTTCCCATCTCAGTCAATAGCACTGGATAAGCACTCATGACAGCAAAGGATTCTGGCTTCTACAGCCAGCTCCAGTCCTGTCCATCTCATTAATGCAAATTAGGAACTTCATTTTACCCAGGGCTGAGCTGCTGCTGCTTCTCCCTTCTCCCATCTGTACTTTATCATGGCTGAAGTTTTTTTGTCTTGCCATGAATGAGTCTCCTCTGCTTTTACAAGAATCTCTCATTATAATAAGGTTGTGATTTTTCTCCCCTCCTTTAGGCATCTTCATTAAAGCGTACTTTAAAACAACAACAAAACCATAGTGCAGTGTGCCAGTCAATAGTGAAATTATGAGAACTGTAATCTACTCTCCCCACCCTAATGAGCTGATGAGTAAATAACTGTCAGGCCATTGAACTGAGCTATTGATTAGGGCTTCCCACAGAGCTGATATGCTGCATAGGCACCTGCTGCTAAACAGAGGAGATCAATATAGGAAACTTCTGAAAACAATAATGAAAAATTTCATATTTTTTTTCCCCCAATGCTTTCTTTCATGCTGGGGCAGCACATCTTTATTGCTAGATCAATCTTCATTGTAAGATCACACCTCCCACCCTGCTCCCTGCCTTTCACCTTGAAAAGGTTAAACATGTTCTGTAAACATATAGTACTCAGGGACAGAAAAGCTGATTAGTGAGAAGTGGAGTTTATAGTAGACATTAAAGTATCTGGCTGAGATAACTTCCCCTGCAATGAGTGCACCAGAGAAAGTTCCCTCAAAGATTTAAACCTTACCTTCTCGCCCTACACAACACAGCCATCGCATCACACATACTGGCCTCCTTTTCTAGCAAGAGACAAAGCTTGAAATTGTTTCACTTCCAAAAGTTTCAGAAGGGCTCCTTCACTGAGTGTCATGCTGTGTCAGTCCTCCTCCTTTTTCCACGTTATCATCCTTCATTTAGTACCAAACTTTCAGCACAAGACTCTTATCTTATGCTGCAGGTTTCTTTTATTCTTTTAATCTTTCTTTTAAAGTCTCAGTTTAAAAGTTCTCCCCACTTCTAGACCTCAAAGTATTAAATTTTCTGTCCTCTGATCCTATTATCTACTTGGATGGTCCAATTTTCTCATGACTTGTCAGAGCTTTTGCTTTTGTCTTCACCTCTTCTCATTGAAGCTAGGTACAGACACGCACCAGCCTAGTTCTAATTTTGAAGCGTCCTTTTTGTCTTGTTATAAAAATTACTTTTCAGTTGCACTCTTACAGATTTTTTTAAGTCTATTGAAATATTTACTTCTAAATGATTGTAATTCTCATTTTAAAAATTTCAATTTACATAGTTCATCTTTTAAAAAATTCCAGGGTATGAACAATTGCAAGGATCTTAGTTTATTTGTCATTTAAAAAAAATAAATTTATGGAATTTCTTATGAAATTGTTATGCTGTTTCTTATTAAATCCAGTTGTACTGTATAAATAAAGAGGCTTGTAATTATCATCTGATGAATTCACAAGCAGCTATACCTGAAACTTCAAGTGGATAACACCAATCTCAAGGTAAATAGCTGTTGACTTGACTCCCTATTAGATGTCATGTCTAAATCAACAACCTAAGGAAGCATGCTGGTCTCCTTCCTACAGAGCTGAGATTCCATAAACACAATCCATACGCTTTGTCATATATTTATGCATTATCTGTCACTGAGACAAATCCCGAAATAAAGACACTATCATGTTTCTATGGACTAGTATTATCAATATATTGACACATTAGATGACCAGAAATAAAGAAGTTTTTCCATGAGAAAAAAATGGGATCTCTGGTATTTTTAAAAAATGTAACAATTTGGATAGAAATTTTTCAACTGGAAAAATTCAAGAAAACGTTTGGGTCTTGTCAAACAAACAATATGGTCATTTTGGAACAGGGAAAAATTTGCTTGCATAGAGCACCCACATACACAGCACATTTTCAAAAAATTGTTTACAAAACTTTAAAAATCAGCACAAGTTTCCATCCTGACATCTTGATCGGTGCCAGAAAAAAGCTTCAGAACATCAGAGATTTCTGCAGGACCGAAGTAGCATTTGGTGATTTGTAGGAAATCTTTAAGGCGTATGCTTATCTTCACCACTAGCATTCTGCTTTTTCAGAATTTGTTGTACACTGGATATTTGGCTTTATCACATATCCCAGAAGGATGTCATTGCAGCAGTAATTTTAAGTAATGTCAACGTTTACTTGCTCAAACTCAATAATTACAGATAAAAAGGGGAAGTGGATTGAACAAGACATTCTATCCCTTCCTTTTACACTGCCCCAAGTCATTTCATCACATGGAAGATATTTTCAGCAGATAGGTATTTGCCTCCATTAAAATGCAGCAGAGTAAATTTTAAGAATGATCAAGGAGACACACTGAGGTCTTCATGTTAAACAAACAAGAGAACTTGATGTACAATCCAGAAAACAGGGAATAAAAAGAAAGCTTAGACAAGATAAAAGAGATAGCAGCACACAGAGGATAAGTTATCAAACAAAAGACCTTGAAGCAAACCGTATTTTGTTCATTTCAATAAAGAACATAAGATTCCACACCAGAAGATGGAAGGAGATTATTATTTTCTCCTCTGACAGATTCATGCATGTAGCTTTTTAAAATTTATTTTTATATAGCTGTACTATAATCAATCTCCTCCTTCAGTCTCTACTCCCAAGCTATAGATCTCAAGCCCCAGAAGGTAGTGTGCAGTTGAAGTTACTCTGTTAGGAGATACTGTCAGCTATGAAATTTAAAAAAAAAAAAAAAAAAAAGGAAATAAGAAACTGGAAACTGCAAAGTATCTTTACAATGAACAATGGACAGCACAGCAGAATGCCCTGAAAACTATTTCATAGAGTGTCTATAGTATCTAGAATATCTAGACCAGAAAACTTGATATAAATAACTAGGTTGCAAAAAGAAAAAAGTATTATTCATAAAAAAAAACCCCAAACATTGCAATCTAGATTCCAAACCAATCATTTGGGGCATGGACCAAAAAGCAGAAAATATTATGGTCTTTAAATCTTAGTAACATTCAGCACTTGTTATAAGGGCTTATTTTTAAGATTTTGGTGCATGGGTTAAATGGATAAATCTAACCATGCAGAGCATGATCTCTGCATCTGCTAATTGAGGAGAAACTCACATTTTCTCAGTGAACAAGAAAATGACAGATGATCACAGAAAATGGGAAGGACCATGAAAAATACCAGCTTCTCCAGTGATATATCAAGAAGTAAAAAGAAAGAAAAAAAAAGATAAAAAACCAGCTGGTAACCAACTAGGACCTTGCTCAGCATTAGAATCTCACCAGGTTTGTCTACATGGTTCTTTATGAGGGTCATCTTCCACACAAGGCAAATTTCAGAGGGCCTGTGAAAATGATAATCAATAACACTAGAAGGAAAGATGAAAGAACTGATATAATTCTCTTCCTGTCACCTTGGGACATGGTGCTAATAGACAAGGAAAATCTATGATAATTCTACAATCACGAAAGGATAATCCCCCATCAAACAGAATGCCAGTGGAGATCAGAATATTAATCAATGAAAAGCTTTTCTGGTGCTTCTGAATGTGATTTGTATTACACCACTGATGTCTAGGGTACAAAGCTTTTACTGCCATAAATCTGAAGGTACCGTGTGTTTTCCTGCAGCTAGATTCCAAGACAGGTTGGCTTTTGCCTGAGAGCCCATGTACAGTTATCTCCATAACTGCATTTCTAAAAATTGGATATGCAGGGGAGAACAAAAGATTCCTCTATTTAGGACTTCATCTGGCATACATCAACCCTACAGCTAGTGGTGGTAGCCAACATTAATCAGAGCTGCAAGGTGGCATATTCAAAAAAAAAATTTAAAAACCCACATGCAGGCACTTTGTCTGACAGCATATAATTAGGCTGAGAAATTCATTGGCCACAGGATGCTCATTAAGGATGAAACCATCAGTCAAATTTGAAGAGGGAGTGGACATCAGACAGTTATGTAATAAGTGCAGATGACCCTAACACTTCAAAGGGCCACTAAATCTCCACTTCTTGGTCTTAAGCCAATCCCCTCCCCCCCCCAACCAGACATTAAGACAAAAGCTTTAAGGCTCCTCCACCCAGAACATGAAAGAATTTTCTACTTGAGTATTGCGTTAGAGTTCAGGATCCTAGGCTGATATAGGTTACTGGCAGGATTTACTAACTAGATGGAGGCACAAGCTGGCAATCGTTATGTGCACAAAATTCCCATGGCTCTTGTTAACACATTATGACATTGTTCCTAGTACATATTAGCTCCTGTTCAAACAGGCAAAGAAACGGTCCACATTCTGCATTTGCTTGGTTGCTAGGCAGGTATTTAAGTACAGTTTCTGCCTTTCCATACCCAGTAGAACCACCCCCAATGTCTTTTGCAGCCTTCCACTACCCAGTTCAGGGAAGCAAGTTCTGATGACTTGTGCTAAAGCAAACCCGTGAATCATGGCAATGACAAAATCTTTTCCCATCTTTCCCTCAGGCACTTTTGTAGATTCCTTTCCAACTGGAAAGATTATAGGAAAGGAAAGGTTGGTGGGCTACTTTCTTGCTGGACTGGCCACAATCCAGACCCAAGCATCTGTTAGAGAGCTCACTATTGATCTTTTCATAATAGATTTGGCTGGTAAACCTGATAACAGCTGCATGAGCTGTGCCTGTGATCCATACAATTAATTTGCAACTAGCAAACCTGTCATTGTTCATCACTAGATGACAGCAATGCACTTCTGTGCATGCCTTGAACGGTTATTAAGGGCATGACTCCAAGCAGCCTTATGTGGTTCTGTGGCCTGTGTCCCTGCCATAATCACAGTTACATTGGAAAATGATGGTGAGGAGGGTACACTTGGGGAGACAGTTCCATGTGGATGAGGTGCCACAGTCCTAAACTGAGAGAAGGCACCAGATCAGGAAAATACAAATTATAAAGAGTGGTAGGTCTCCAGATTTACCCCAAAGAAAAGGCTGAAATATTATCTCACTTCCTTTCATTATCACAGGGAGCACACTCAGAGGAACTTAAGCCAGCTGCACTACATATGTATGACACAGGGACTTCCCTACATCCATGGCATAAGCGCTGATGCTGTTGAAAAAATAAGGCAGAGACATGAAAAGAGAAGTTCTGACCATGCAATGCCATATAACTCTCACTACAGGAAAGGATTACCACAAGAGGAGTGAAGCCTGTAGCAGCAATTCCCTTCCTGCTCCCAGATACAGCACAGTGACTAGCAGTTCTCTGGCTTACCCACTCACAGGTGTCAAAGAACAAGGCCTTGTTTCTCACAAGCTGGTCATTTTGTTCTAGTGGAAACCCTCAGCCAGAGGTGCTCATCCTACGTAAAAAAAAAAAAAAAAAAATCCTTGATTCCTAATATTTACAAGAACAAAATTTTCTGAACAGATCTTATAAAAGAAGTTGCCAGTGCAGACCTTCACCTTCATGACAATTACTCTTATAAAAGACACTTTTTTTTCAGAAATGAGGAGAATAGAGAAAGTAATAAACACAAAAGGTCAGTATGGTAGTCATACTATGCATACTCAGGCTGGCAATATGAATTTATAGGGTTTTTTCCTTCTAAGCCATAGATCCTCAAGTTCCTAGCAAATTCTCAGATAGCCCCACAGTTCCTTGGAAGGTGTAAGAGTCTCGAGTATGACATTCTACTAGACAAGATCTGCATGTACAGCTGTAGGAAGGTACAAAAGAAAATAATGTTGGACTGCTCAAGGAGCTAGCTTTCCTATTGATTTTTTTTGGCCTTGGCTATAGAAAAAAATAGCTGGGCTATTCTCTGCAATAGAAGTAGCACAGGTTGAAATGTGGAGTCCTTGATTTTTTTTTATTCTTTTTATTTTTTTTAGCAAGACAAGGAGAATTATTTTAGACCTTCTTGTTCAACAGAAAATGAACATCATCCTGGGACAGCCCCAACCCTCTTCAAAACTAATGTCATCAGTTCTTCACTAAGTGAAGCCAGATGGCTTTGAAACTCCATTCTTAACCCGAGTATCTGTCTTCTGGCTTCATAATTGTACGTGACTCATATTGCTTCATTCATCAGTGCAGCATGTGATCCAGAAGACCTATACCAAACTGTAGAGCTCCTTCCTGTTTCTTGTACACTTCCCTTTTCCTTTCCACTTCAAACTTCCCTAGCTTTTATTCACTCCCCTCCCCACCAGCATCTAAACTTGCCCCTTCTCCCAGCTTCTAGCAGCAAAAGAGATTTCCTGCAGACAAGTGCAGCACCCCTTCCCACAGCCCACTCAGTATCTGATATCTTGGAGAATGAGGTTTCTTAAGAAAACATGAGACAATGTCATCATGCTTAAAGGACACTAATGACTGGTAGGGGACTTGCTGCTCCCTATAATGAAAAGGAATGTGGAATAGGCTTCAACTTTTGCAGCTCTTTAGGGAAGAGCTGTTGTTTTCCCCCCTTAAAATAAATTTTGAAAAGACGACAGGTGAACTCTAACTGCAACTCCCTCTGTAGGCAATAAAGCATCTGATGGAATTTTTGCACATCTGTGAGTGAAGTGATATGGATTAATCAACATATAACATCATCTGTAGGGAAAGTATTAAAGCCTCCCTTCAACTGCTTTGCAAGAATATCCTCCTGGCATTTTTGATATTCATATCTCAGCCTTTATTTGTTCCTTGTCTTTTGGGGTGCTGGATGAAAGTTAAGAAAACAAATCTCAGTGAAGAATTTTCTTTTGGAAAATAATTGCCATAACCTTGCATACTGTGCCACAAGGGTTGATAGAATCAGGTTAATTTTCTCCATTGGTTCTCATTCATGTGACAGTAGGGAGAACTGTCTGGTAGTTTCTTGACATTTTCCCCCTCCACAGCCCTAAATGGAAAACTGACATTTTTCAGAGAACAGGTCTGCTCTACCACAAAAATCTCTACTTAAAGTTTTGTAATTATTAGCCCGTTTTAACATACAGTGGAAATTCGAAAAGACACTATTTCACATTAGTTTTGAGAATATGAAAATGCAAAACATACTTCAGAATGGTTGAAATTAATGAAACAGTGCTTTCCAAACTTTATTGGGGTGAGAAGAAAGGTCAGCAAAATCAGGTTTTGATTTGCGAGTTTAAAGAGAGACATACCTTTTGTCCAATAGATTCTATTTAACAGAAATCTTAAAGAGCTCAGTACTATAGAGGAAGGAGTGTGTCTCAAACATAATTTGATAAATACAAAAGACAGACTAGCAGATATTAGTGTTGATGTCTTCAGTATTCTCAATTGATTTCCTTTAAAATTTTGGTTTTAACAGCATCTTCCACTGAGTTTTGAGAGAGTCCTGCAAGTCTGGGCGACTTGCTTGAAAGAACAGCACGTGGTGTCACATGAGCTGTCCTGCAGTCCTGATTTCAGCCATCTTCCTCCAAAATTCAGTTTTGTCAAAAAACCTGCTGCTAAACTGCAAAATTCAATTTAAACCATAATATAACAGTAAGTCTTTAAATTCCAATCAGAATTTATCCAGACCCTTTTTCTTACATTTAGTTTTGTGAAAAGATTGTCTCCAGCTCAAATAGATATACATTTGTAGGTCCTCCTTCTAGATGAATCTTCTGCACCTTAAAATTCCTTTTCAGCCTACCTGGCTCAACAAATAGGCCTATTCATCAACTTAGTCTCTGAAATGTTCCTAATTCTGAACATGGTTGAAATGCCAGATCAAATCTTTCTAAATAAATCTACTCATAAATCTTTGTAGGTAAACATCTGTCATGCATCTAAGTAAACTGAAGGGAGAAAGATACCCGTGGCCAGTCAGTTACTTGCTTTACTCAATTTCTCTTTGCTGGTTCATCTCTCTGGTTGCATTCAGCTTGGCAGAGACAGAAAGCCCATTTGTAGCAGCCGGATCTGACTGCATTTGGAAAGGTTTGCTAACACGACCTTTTATGCCTGCATGAGGACACAGAACAAAGCCAAAAGGGAGATGTTTTCAAGATGGAGACAAGTATTTCATCAAATACCACTAGCAGCAAGACATGTTCAATAACAAGGGTATGCCAGTGAGAAGAATGCCCAAGTTCAAATCTAGCTGTGATTAGAACAACTAAAAGAAGGGGTAAAGACACTTAATCCTGTTACAGACCAACAGCCAACTCTTAACAAAGAGAGCTCAGAGAGGAGTTAAATTCCTATAGTCACTGCACTGCTGCAAGGGCTGTAGGTACCAAAGCAGCTGGTATGACCAGTGCTGGAGAGAAGTCACTGGACACTGTAGATTGATTCATCTTTTACAAGTCTTCTGCAGCTAATTCTCACATGTATTTTTCTGTTTAAATGACTAGGAATAACTTGCTTTTGACAGGACTGCAGGAGTTTATTAATACCACATAAGAAGAAATAAAGGGACACTAGGGAATCTTGCAGGCCCCCAGAAACATGTTGCTTCGTCTTAAGGGCTTGCTTCCATTATACTGATAAATTACGTCTCTATTGCTTGTCAGCTACAGATAAAACAAGGCATCTTTCTCAGCAACAATGTACTCTAATTGGAAATTTAAAAGAAATTACTTGCTTAAGAGCTCACTCAACACTATTAGGAATATGTAGTACTTTGTGTTATAGAATAGGAGTGTTTTAGTAGTAACAGCCTATTTTGACTAAATTTATCTCTGTATCCTGACAGTGTAATGTTGATTTAGCACTATGCCTGTCAGTTATCTCAGAATGGTAATTCTGTCTTCCAGCTGGGGAATAAAGCTTTAATAAAAATATTTATGGAACATATGATTTTTCTTAATGATGCCCAAGTTGGGCAGACTCAACTTAGAGTAGCTAAGCAAAATGCCACACAAAACAATTACAATCAATCCTTTTCAATCTATCAGCAGTTAGACTAGAAAAACTAACAAGTGACAAACTGGGAACACTTAAAAGAAAGTCACTGAAATTAAACCGCCATGAGTGAGAAGATGCACTATTCAGAAAGCTCAAAGAACTACACATTTTTCATATACCCTATGCTGCTTTGGTGATGGCTTTTTGACTCAAATGCTCAAAAAGCCACTTCTCGGCAATTCCAAGAACATGACACTCAAAGTGCGGGAAAAAGTAAAAATAACAGACAGGATTCAGTGAGGAAACCAGTCATCTTTCACAAATGAGCAGGTGGAGAAACCAGTGCAGAAATACAAAAAATGGACAAAGAGAGAACCAATTGAGCAAACAAAGAACATATGGTCCAGAGACACCATTTCACCATCTGCTTCCATTTGCAATGGAAATGGCAGAGTTGAGAGTAAATCTGTCTTTAGTGCAGTGGCTGGACAGCTTCTGAACCCACAGGGAATACTGGTCTCTGAAACAAGATGTTCTAGGAAGAACAATCATTGTTTACTAAAAAAAAAAAAAAAAGAAAATCTTATGTTCCAGCTTTTGGCTGCTCTCATCTAAAGCCTTGCTACCTTACTTCCATCTAAATTGCACATCTCAAGACATAACTGGCAGTCCTACATCAGGAATAACTTGCAACTAAAACAACCTCTGCAATTGGCTGACAGTCAAAAGATACGGCTGCAAGATTCACAGAAGTGTCAACAGAACAGTTTCGGCAGCAGTAACATGTTTACAACTTAAATGAAGGTTTATATTTATCCAGGAAACGACAAAGAAAATGAATGAAAGGATAAAGTGAATGCTGTTCTCCTGGGACTGAGGCTATTTTTGAGGTAGAATATCTAACTTCCTCTGTAGGAAAAACTCAAAATGATGGCCAAGCCTAATTCCATAGTCCTGTTCTGTGAAGTGTAAATACTCACCAACAGCTTTTGGAAAAGAACAGCACTTTCTTGACAGCTAATCAACCAAAGGCTATTGTTTTTCTCTAGGAATGACCAATTTGTTGTTGCAGTGTCAGCTTTTATTTGAGGCATACACCATAGTACATCAATGCAGATGTGCAGGAATGTAAACTATTCTATCTGACAACTGTCATCTTCTATTATTCTTCTCCTACCTACCCCAGTCTTCTTGTCTTAACATGTTGTAATGAATTCTAAAATCCCCCCCGGGATCTTGGCATCTTGTAGGAGTCCCTGACAAAAAGGGATTCCAGACTGTCTGATGTAGATATGTGAGCTGGTACAATCAGTGCACAATCTCCCAGGAGCAGTCTGAAAGCAAGAAAAGAGTAAAAAACAAAACAAACCAACCAAACAAAAAAAACAAACACCACACACAAACAAGTAGTACCCCCGAAACATGGTGTTACGCATTTGTAATATTTGGATTGCTAAAAATTAAAAAAAAATTACTCTAGATTTTTCCCCAGCTTTTGTCTCCAGCAAGCAAGTCTGGCATAACCTCACCCAGGAACGTTGAGAGAAGTAGCAGCAATTGCACTGGTACTCTTCCTTCTTCTAAAACCACCTGAATATTAAGGTTTGATGCAATAGGAGCACACAGGGACTAGAGCAGAGACAAAGCAGCTACTATAGCACTGAAATTCCTGTGAAAAACTCACTGGGAATTGAAATAAGCATTCACTTTCAATCACTTAGAAATCAATTGGTAGATTTGTGCTAATGACAGGGAAGATTCAGTCCACCTGCCTTCTGCCAGAGCTGCTGATGTGGAGAATAGCAGTTTAACTTTTCAGAAGACAATTTTATTTGAATATAAGTCAAGGGAATTCTCTGAGAAAATAGATCAGCCTGATATTCAGGTAAATGTCTGCTGTTAAAAACATGCACTGCCTCTACACTGAGATCAATGTTATTCCTAGGGGCTTTGAAGGGTCTCCACAGCAAAGTAGTTCAGGCTTCAGTTCTGCCAGGTGATGTAATTCACGTTCGTCTTCTATTGCACCCTGAAGCACACAGACTTTGAGGAGGCAGAAGACTTGTGATGGAAAAATTTAACACACTCTTAAGAGTTATTGTAGGTATGAACTAGAAAGCTTGCTGCATAAACATCTTTCAATGCCAGTGGGAGAACTACGATACGCTGAACTATCTTGAATCCCAAAACACAAGAAACTGCAATCTTTTAAACAGCATTTCATTTTCTTCCCTTCACAACAGAATTACCTACGCTGTTTAGGAACAGATTATTACTTTACCTGTTTCTTCACATTCAATCTTCATTATAATCTGATCAATATATGGCCCTTTTCCCCCTTGCAATCAATTTTGCCAATAATTCTAGTTGCATGATCAATGCCTGTGTTTCTTCAGCCTGTAACACTTTGCTGTTAGTTACACTGTTTATCACAACAGATCACCTACTGATGCAAACTTCACGTGCGCTTGTCCCTACAAGACTCCAGTTATAAAGTCATTTTTCCCAGGGAAAACTAAGACATTCTTGAAACTACTTTCTGATCTATAAAAGCAAGTAGGTTCCATGAAAGAACTGCTTCATATGACTTTATTTCATAATTAAATCAGTTGTTAAATAAGAATGGATATCTACCAGATACGCAAGGTGTGCAGAAACCAGGTTTTCATCAGTGAGAAGGAAGTGTTCTCAAAGATTAAAAAGCAAGTGAAATTATTTTGACGTCTAACTTTTTGTACTCTAGGTTGACTTGAATATTAAACATCTTATTTGGACAACCGTGGTAAATAGAAGATCCTAGAATAGAGTTCTGCAAAACCTCTCAACCATTATTATTCTTATTTATGCATCTTTACCCCTCCCCCTAACTGCACTCATAACAGAAGCAGCTTTTTGTGTATGTCCAGCTATGTGACAAAACACAGTCCCTGTGGCAGGGAAGCAATACATCTGCATTAACACAGTGCTACACCTAAGGCTGATAACTGCATGACAGGATGCCTGGGTACTGGCAGAGCAGTGCTGCTTTTGAACTCCAAAAATAATGCTCATGTCCCTCTGAGTATCCCATCACTGTGCCAGGTAGAACAAAAGTACAGAAACAACTTGGTCTTTCAGTTGTGCTTTCTAGAGAGATAATAACAGCAATTAAGCAAATTAACAATTGTTTTAAACATGAACTAAAAATCAGCAACAGATATTTTGATACTGCATACTAATTAGAGATGGAAAGCTTTCAAAAACTAATTCTTATTTTCTACATTTTCACACCTTGCTTTTGTTACCAGAAAGTTGCAGCTATTCTGTTTTGAGTGCCATCTCTCAGTGTTCATTTATACACACACACTGCCCACTTCTTGCACTTAAGTATACAGGAGTGAATATTCCTGCCTCTACTGACTGCCTTTTTCTGACTGGGAAAACCCAACCATAAATTGACCTATTCCATCTTATTTGAGGCAATTCTGCTTTACAGTTACTACAGGCAGCAACATTTCATCACCTAAATGAAAATGAATAAATTCAAGGAGGACACTGCACCTCCATCATGCTGTAACTGATGTGGTCCAGGAAGTCATTTGCTTTAAGTAGGGGTAAGTAAGCAGCCTTGGCATTTGTAAGGCAGTTATCACCATCGGGTGCTTGCATTGAAATCACAGGGCAGACTGCTCATTACCACCGCAATTCATATCAAGCTTAATTTCCAACATGATGGAAATCGAACGTATCGAGTTGGGCCATAGAACAATACATTTACCTGCCTGGTTTCAAGGTTCATCTTCATTAGAACTTGCATTCCACAGTTAGCTACAATAAATTAGTTCTACAAAAAAAAAAAAAAAAAAAAAAAAAAGGCTCCAGTGGCAGGTTTCCAGTCTTAGTTTCAACTCCTCTCTACCTGTAATTAATGCTTCATCATTTTCCTTGAGGGAGAACATCTGTTTCCACAGATCATGCTAATGCCTTGTTAAATACAACTGTCTTTACTGTTCCCAAAAACATATTTGGCAGATCTTAAACATATTGTATCAGATTTTTCAGAAGATTATTGCAGACATTTTCCTAGACTCTTCATTATTCCCTTTGCAGATCCCAAGCAACTTTTTAAATTTTTTCTTCATTAACTGACAAGGAACATCCTACTTCCACTGCCTAGAGACAGAGCTGCAGTACGAGACCATTATCATTATTATGTTATCATTACTCTCAATTACACTAAGCTACAATCACAAATAGTGCATGATATCACCATTAGCATCACACCTATTATTACTGAGGAAAGTAAAGTGTGAAGATAATTAACAAAGGGATACTAAGACTTGCAACAAGCACACATTTCTCAGTGTAAGAGTTTCAAACCTCTTCTAATCCTTGAACACAGACTTTTGCTTACAGACACCATGCAGAAAAGGTCAACTGACCTCAGTTTGCTTACCCACTTCCTTTCCAAATTGCACTGAACTCCAGCAGCTTGACTTTTTCTCTGGGGAGCAGCAACTCACAAGATGCCAGTAGTGCCAGGAGCATATCTCTTCGTGGACAGTGACAACAATTCCAATTTGCAGAGATGGTGATATCACTGAAATGAAATGTCATGGATTAGCTTCAGAGACCAAAAATAACCTGAGCATAAAGGGAAAGAGTCAAACAGCTCTTCCATAAACTGTAATCTTCAGCTGAAAGATAACAGAGTGAGAAACAGCAGCTTCCTAAGTCATTCTGGCTTGATCAGCATGAAGTTGTGGTTTTGATTTTATGTTTGCTTTTTTAAAAAAAAAAAAATCTGCCCACATTTCAGACTACGTACATAACAAAACATCAGGGACATTAGTGCTAAGGTCACAGGGAAACATTCACTGCAGAACAGGCTGCGATATTTGAAAATATCAAATCCCTCCATTCCAGAAGAACTTGGTCTTTTTGGCATTGACAAGGATGAAAATAAAAGGATGGTGGTTTGTCAGCCTAGCTCAACTGCAGCGAAAAGACACGTGGTCAATGACCATGTGAGGTAAGAGACTCGAGTAATTTCTTTATTTTTGTAGTTGCTTTTCTTTTCTTACTATAAAATACTGATTCTTTCCTTCATCTCTGCCAATTCACCAGACAGCATAAAAAACATGCTAAACCAAAAGCCATGCCATAGTCTAAGAGTACAAGCCCGTGCATCACCAGGAAAAAACAGACTATTTTCCCACTCCTGTACAAGAAAACAGCAGCTGTGACACTCCAATAACCTGGCTAAGCTCTCCTGAACCTGAGGGTGGAACACGAATGTCAGATCAGGCTCTAATTTATCCTCTTCAATAACAGCTGTCTGGGCTTCACTGACTCACTTCACCTTTCTGATTGCCCCACACTGTAGGCAGAATGGGTCTAAACAACAGGGATGTAACAGCTGTAGTGAGGCAACCTCCCAAAACAAGTCTAAGCCTATGCTGTTGTTGCTAACACATCATAAATTTTTCATACAGTAACACAGCTTACAAATACTTAGATTGTTTGCCCTGCTGTAAGTATTGAGAGACTGGTTCAGAACCTCATTCCTCTAATGGTTAAAACCACCTTTTTGCTGTACCTTACTAACAGAAGCATTAGGTATTAATAAATTAATTAGTTCACAGTGTCTACACCACACTGATGTTTGCTATGTTACAGACTTGTTGAATTAACAGAAGAAAATAATTAACAACCATTATCCCATGTTTCTGGGAGATGCTTAACATCCACTTCCCATCATCCTACTCTACACGTTGTGGGTACTTTCACATAGGGTCACAGCACTAGCATCTTCAGAAAATTGCCAGCTTAAATCATAGAAATATAATATATTTGAGATGCATTTCATTCTCATACAGGATTAAAAAGAGCATACACTCAAAGAGTTGTTGGCTAGGGCATTCTGGATTAAGCCAGCACATATCCATTGTCAAGACAGAAATTATATTTTAACTGCAAAGTGAAAGCAACTGACAAGAGGATAATTTTAATGATCAGAGATTGCAAAGGTGACAGATTTAGAATCAAATTATTATATTGCCAGTAGAATCATTTTAAAGAAAGCATAGCTCATAGTAGAGTGTGATAAATAGCACCTCATTAGCAGAAACTCAAGGAGCCAGAGGTTACTGAGAGTTAAAGTCCAGCCAGATTTGTAACAATGTTTTCAAATTAAACCCTTCATAGGCTATCCAGACAAAGCAGAAGCTGAGTTTTACAGCTCCTGTACATTTGTTACCCTAATCAGGTATCAGCCATCATTTTCTCACCAGTATACTGCAAAAAGATAGATTTCCCTCCCCCTCCTTTTATATGCAAGCAATTGTCTGGTGTTTTCAGGTAAAACCTTTAATTGTTAGTACGTGGCAAGCATAACAATGGGAGGATTTGCACATCTGATGTTTCTTAAACAGGAAACAAGCTCTGCAATCCAATTAGCTGCCTTTGATGGTAACCTTAATTTCTAACCTTGGGTAAAACTCTTTCAAGTAAGCCACTTTTGCTCTGAGCTCCCACTGTGCCTGGTACTTATTTGTCACTGTCAAAAAAAAAAAAAAAAAGCCAGAAACTAACATATTTTAACTCTGAAAGTTAAAAAGTAAGGGTATTATAGATGCAGCTAATAACTGCGGAAGCATTTACAATCCCATTCCAAGCTTCTATGGGATTAGTCATTGTAGACTTAGTATAGACAAGTATAATTGGGCAATCATATGACAGGGATTTTTGTTAGGGAAGACTCTTGTTATGTATTCAGACACTCAAGAAAGAGCAGGAGCAAGATTCTGAATCATTCCAGCAAGGGAACAGAAAAGCACCATGGGATCTCACATCAGTGGTCCACCTCTACCAGGCAGCTGATGACAGACTGACAAGCTTATGCTCTAGACCCTCAAATTGTTTTGTCCAAACCATCTAGGAGAAAGTTACCACATGTAACTGTAAGAGTATAAAGGAGGGAAGATGTTAAGCTATTGTCTTCTTCTAACAAGGAAATTCAACAGACTATTGCTTCAGAAACAGTAAAAGCAATTTCTGCTTAATTCCTTCAGAAGTTCAAATCTAACTCTTCTTAGTTACACCTGTCTGCAAGGCAAGCTTTTCTGAAGCCTGTAAGGTAGTGAAAGTAAGAGGCTACACAAACAATTAACACTGATATCTACAATTGGCTATTTTTTTCTGAAAGGCTTCACATGACAATGATCATGTACAATACTCATGTGTCAAAGGGTACCCCATAAGCAGACATAAGGTTTAAAGCATACTACAGCACATAAATACCATATACTTTCCTGGCATCTTAACTATCAAAATAAGCTTGTTTTATCATAAGACTTAGTGATCCTTAGACAATGAACAGCTTCCCCTACCTCCCCCCTCCCCGCAAGTATCTACAGATAGATACCTCACATCCAAACACACTAGATTAATTTAATGTAGAACCACATCCTAAGAACATGAATTGCAAAACCAAACCAATAAAAGGCAAAAGCAGCAAAACAGAAGACTAGGCAAAACAATTAGAAAATGAAACGGTTAGAAACCTTATGAACTCACTTATCAGCACAACTTTCCCTATATTAGGACTATAATTCACCCCTCTAAGCAGCTGACAAAGTTCTCTCAAAAACAGTCAGCAACCTTCAACATTTCTCATTCTGAGAAGTACTTCACATTAAATTATTTTACTTATGTGAGACAAAGACAACAAAGTTCATAACAATAGTAAGAGCTGAACAAAAATAAATTACCTTCCTCTAAGCTCTTAACAGCCCTAAAAATCAGGCAGCAGCAAAACCACCATCTCTCCACCACCTCTTTTTGTACAGCTAAGGGCACCTGTTTACCAAATGGTAATTGCAGTTAATTAGCCATCAATTACAAGAAGCTACATTTCCACCTGTTTCAGATCAAAATCTCTGGTACTTGTAGCTTGTCCAATTACCTTGTTTGAACTAGCAGAGAAGTTGACCTTCTGTTGGAAGTTAACTCCTGCCTTACTGGCTTTTCAGAGTCGCAACACAGGGTTTCCTATGTGCAGCTGTTGACTTGTCTACTACAGTTAAGGACTTGTCTGCACGTACTTCCTCTAGTAAAGCCTTCCTTGTTAGGATTTTAGAAGTGAAATAAACATATTTTTTGAAGAAGCATACAAGTTTCCTAAAATATTCTGTTAAATTATAAGTAGTTTTTCTAATTAAAATGCCTTCTTATTAAGGACCATTCCTCTTTGTGGGCAAGTCATTCTATTCTTTTTAGCTGTTAAAAAGGGGCTTTTGACAGACTGTATGCTTTGATAAGGACATTTTATTTTCTTTTGCAGATATTTAGCAATGTTCTTATCGTCTACAGTTCATTTGTTTGGACTTTATTAAAACTGCAGAGGAAGCTGGCCTGCTGCTATGATCTGTATCCTTTCTGGATGCTCTTTCTTCTCTTCTGACTTTTGGTTTTAATTAAGAAAGAAAACAAAGTAGAGAGTTTATTTCTATGAAGCCATCCAAGTTTTTAATGTTCAACCATTACAAATAAAAAGACATACCGTTCTGGAATATATAAAAATTAGCTCAATTATTATGAAGATAAATTAGCTGCAAATGAATAATGTTGATAACATGGGTACCTGATTTGCAATAATTTACTTATTGAAGAACTATAAGTTGGTCAATTTGCATTAGAATGGTTAAGTACTTTAATTCAATTATGGAATTACTACTGTGTGATTAAAGACAGAGAATAAATAACAAATAAATTTGATTTAATTTTATTTATCTACTAGCTACTGACTACATGACTTAGCAAGACTGCCACTTTAATTAAATTTGTTCTTATGGGAATTTATACGGTATTGCTAAAAGCAAACGTGTACATGAAGTCACTAAGGAATGACCTTGTCTTTCTAGGAATGTTTTGGGATTGGGAAGAGAGGCCTTATACAACCTCTTTTTTCAAAATTATTAAGAGAAAAATTTTTCATGAAGTCAAGCTGTAAAACCATGAAGAAATATCCCTCCACTCTCACTTGGGACTTTCATAAATATACTCATACAAAACTGGATGAAACATAGAACAAAATAAAAACTGCACCATGAATCTGTGGCTGGCTTCTCTCTCAACATGTGATTACAAATGATGAGCTGATACCTCGTTTGTGTGCAAGGGTTTAGATCAAAGTGAAAAGCCTTCAGGTAACAACTTCATGCTATTTGTTGTGAACCTGCCTCAGTCAAGCAGGCATTTAGTGATGCATGATTCTCTTCTGGAAAAAGAGGATTTCCTTGTAGTTAGACACTCAGCATCATGTGTAAGCAAATCATGGTCCTTTGGGCTCCTCCCAGTCCCTAGACATTACTTGACTGTGCTATCTCTAGGAGAAATATAGGTTGGGAGTTACAATATTCTACATACAGAAGGTGGAATTGTAAACATGTCTTTATTTAATGTGCTCGTCCTGTCGCTTGTCCCTTTTAGCACTCCAAGGTGATTATTAATGAAAGCCATAGTTCTGCAAAGCATTATAAAATCTGGTTAATGGACTTGCATTAAATGTGCACATATGGTAAAGATCCTCCAACACCACAAAGTTATTGTTCAAATCTTGGTTTACGGTTGGGTTTTTTTTGGCACACTGAAGACCACTTGGCAATGGTTAGGAAAATGGAGTGTTTTGACCACTCATTATAACTCTGCATAACTGCATTACTGGGATATTGACTTCTCCCTCACCTCACCTTTTTAACTGACTCTGACATTACATACCTTAAAGATTCTAACAGTTTTTTGGGGTAGCTACTTCTCCTATAAAAACTCTGTACAGCACAAGCTATGATGGGCCTGAACCTTCCAGACACACAACAGACCAAGCAATACAAAAGCAGAATGATTAATAACAGTAATCATTAGCATGCAGTGGTGTCCCAATGATAAAACATGGGACAGTGTATATATGCATTCAAACATGGATTTCACAGTATTTGCCATTAGAAGACGTTAACAATTTAAATATTTCTGGCCATTTGCTCTTATTGTACCAATCTTATTTCTAATTTCTCCCAGGCTCTTCCAAGAAAATGATTTAACACACAGTGCAAATCTTGCGTGTAAAAAGAACCAGCATTTTTAATTATAGTCATTTCACAGGATCTAATAGCAATAAGGTTCCCATAAATGTTCAGAATCTAACAAGCTTCACAGCACTTTGCAAAGAGTAGCCATCATTCAGCAGAAATGTTGGAATGTCCTTTATTCCTTTTCTCTATTTCCCAGCAAGCATCCCAGGAGAATCATGAGTTTTAAATTTGCTCAGGCATGAAGGGATTTTGTGTGCCCCTTGAGCTTTTGTATTATGATAATGCACACATAAAGGTAAGTTTTATTAATTGGAGCTTTATCCACAGGGGTTACTACAACGAAGGAGGCAGGGGAAAGGGAACTGAATGGAAGAAGTAGTGACCCTGCTGAGCCATGATTCTGAGATCCAAAATTCAATCCTGATATACTCCCCCTTGAGCCTGCCCCTCTTCGCCTGCTCACGTGAACTGTTCCAGGCAGTGCTACTTTTTAACAACTCACTCTAATTTATTGTCTTTAAAAAAAAAATAATCAATACTCCAAACTCCCCTTTGTACTTCTCTTAAAAATTACACTCAGGCAAGATTGAAATTCATTACTGTAGCCTTTGCATAAAAGTACTCTGAGTTCACACTCTGTGCCTTCCTAACAGCTCTCTCTGCCTTCCTAACACCATGAGCACAGACGTGATAGATTTCTTAGGATTTTCCTCATTGCTGTCAAATTACACTGTATTTCACTACTCCTTATTTGTGTCTTTTTATATCTGTGACTCCTATCATTATTGCTTTCTTCATACCTCTTTCCACATTTTAATAGCTGAGGGATGCACAAGGATGTTTTGATGGAACCAGAGTCCTTCTGCCAGTCTTGCTGTAAGCGCAAGCATGATTAAACTGGTGCAGAGCCTTTCCCTCATCCCCACCTCCCCCAAGGTTTTGAGCAGGTGTAGAGGTGAGCAGCTTCACTTTGGGAAAGAAAAGCCTGCGTGACAAATGTCCTCTTGCTTTCTTATCAGCTAACCAGGCTTTTGAGGGAAGGAAGAAAATAAAATGTGGTGGCAGGGTACTCTCCTGCTCAGGAAGCTTTGAAAACAATTTGTAAACTCTTGTTTGTCAGAGGGAATGTCATCATGATAATGCTCTGTATTCACAACAGTAAAATAAAAAGGCACCTGCACTGAGCAGATTGACCTAATTACGCTCTCACCCATTTCTTGTGGTTTCAAGTAAGACACTCAGTGAGAATCTCAGTACAGAGACCAGTTCAAAGACAATAAATAGTGGATAGACCCCTCTCATGTGCCATCTATCAGGACACTTGAAAAGGGGAGAAGGAAATAAGGCATATGTTTGGGACACTCAAATAAGCCTGCAGACATATGGTACGATAGGAGCTCAATACAAACATGAAGAATTCAGAAGTGTATTTTTAGGCTACTCCTTCAATCTCCCCAAATACAATGGCACTTTTTTCCCTAACATAAATTCACTGAAAACAAAAATATCATAAAATGTGGACAGATTAAAGTTATTCATTACATGACAGGGAAAATTGCACTTTAAGGAAAAATAAACATGCTTTGTAATTTTATATAGGTAAGTTCAGACGTATATTAAGAAATCACAATAACAAAATTCCTTTTAAAACAAAACTACTTTGTTTCCAGCTTCATTTTGGTATGACAACCTGAAATGTGACATTCAGGCAAATCTGAAAGAAAAATTGTTTCCAGTTTCAGCCACCAAACATAAAAATAGTTATTTATCTTCTGTTGTACTAGAGAAAACAAGATATTAAATATTCTACAAAGATCTCTTTGTATCTTATTTCATATTAATTACATGGAATAGCAAACATCAGGACCAATAAAAAAATGAATGCTTTAAACTTTCTGCAGCTTCTTGTGTTGTTGCTTCTGTCTCTGGTGATCAAGCAGAGCCTGTTCCCAGTTAAAAATAAAAACATTTAGGAGGCTTTTCCCTGCTTTTTCTGCTGGAGACTCATTCTCTTTTGAGCTAATGGGCACAAGCGGAGTGTAGCTAAAATAATCTTAGGATCTGACAGCTGACAGCTGTAGTTTTTAAGATGTGGTTTGACAGGGATGGGGAAAAGTGCAAGTAACTTCAACCAAAATCAAAGGCGGCTTGAATAGAGCCTCTCTCTTCCATCCTGCTGTATGGCTGGCCCATATGTTCCGGGTATCCCCAAAGCTGTATCTGAGCAGAGAATGTTCTGAGCAGTGAATAATTTTTGTGACTCATGCCACAGAAAAGGGAACTGGGTACTTTTCAGATCCCTGTTATAAGAGTTCACCAGGCTTGGTCCCTTCTCTCCATTATTATCTTAGGGCATTATGTGTCTTCGAAACAGACTTCGCATTGTACAGCATATGAGGGCCGGCAAATGAATCTGACAGCACCAAAGCAGAGCTTGAATTAGGGATATTTGCTTCATTCCACTAACAGTTCTGGCAAAGATTTTGTTTTTCATATCATGGTCACGCATATATGTGTCAATAGCATCAGAACATCCTGATCTTTTGTTTATCCACCTAGTCACAAAGTAAAGCCTTCGTATTTAACCGTCTGTCCCCATTTAGCAAACACCCTACAGATCCAGCCGGAATTAAAATGTTCCTAAGTTATCATTGAACCTTCCCACACCTGCCACATAGTAGAAAAAGAATAGTTTAACAAAAAGGCTACAGACATGATATCTCCTCAGGTAGCTCCAACCCTGCTGGCCCTCCGAGCTACCACATTGCTTCAGTAGAAAGCAATAAACAACATTCTATTTCCTAATCTGACAAGTAAGGGCAAATTGACTTAGAGAGTTTAATTACTTTTTAAAAAAAATACTAATGCCATTGGTTGCCATGGCAATACATTCTCATTAGATGGAACGGAATTGGCAGTATTGGAGAAACAGTCTGTCTTTGTAACTGCTAGTCTTACAATAAAATACAATTATTAACTATAAATGCTTCTTGCTGTTTACAACTGCAAATGCAACAGCCGATACAATAACCAAGGACTGCTTCTGATGTACTGCTATGGGAATTTGTGCACGGGTGGTCATATGGTAACGCTGCTGTGGCAGTGGGAAAGGATACAGCCCAAACGCTACTATTTGGTAGCACATGACAAATATGATGCGTGGATTTGGAGGACTGGGAACAGGTCTCCATTGTAATAAGTATGCAAAGTTTGATTACTTAGAGAAACATTCATACATATATCCTGGTCTTAGTAATTTCTAAACACTTGCTTAAAACAATTTAAACAAACCAACCAGTGACTGCAAATGCATTATTGATGGAAGTAGTAAATAAAGCTAATCAACCACTGAACAGGTTATTTGGAGCCTAAGCAGGTACTGCCAAAGGTGAAGGCAAGGTACAATCTTTTGCTCTCATGACTGTGGAATCTTCACTTGCTTCTCCAAGTTCTTCTCTGCTTCTGGCTCTTCATATTCCTCCTCTACTTCTCTCTCAGGAGTAGAGCTTAGGCAAAAAAAAATGTATTCTGGAATAACCATCTTGGGAATGATTGACAAAGTGATAGACTGTCTGAACATAATCACTTCCATATATTTTGTTTAAATATCATGAAATATCATTTAATCAACACAGTTCTTTACAGTGGAAAAATCTTACAGTTCTCCTTCCATCATCTCAGCTCTGCTCTTCACCTGTTGACGTGAGACAGGTATACATGAACCAAAACTCAACTTAGTAGCTTTTTTTTTTTTCTCCCCCCCCCCTTTTTTTTTCTCTTTCCACTGAAGTGCTACTGAGAGCAGCGGATATTCAGCTTGTACATTTTTGCTGGCTTAAGATAGGTCTTGATTTATATCACTTAATGTCTGTTTAACCCAGAACTTTTAATTTTGAGGAAACAGAAGAACATTTCAGGGGGTAATAGTCTCTGCATTTCTTTTATTGTTTTTAAACTGATTTCAAAAATATTAACAGCCACAATTTAAAGAACCTATTTTCAAACTAAAGTGCATTCATGCACAAATAGCATGCCAGAAAAATATTGAAGACTTTCAAGCTGTAGACAAATTCTTACTTAATAATCAGGTTTTCTGTCTCAGACACATCTTGTACATTAAGTGAGGATGCTGAATTTTGGCAAGGGCCTGTATGACAGGCATCAGGTGCATTAATTTCAACTAAGTAATCCAATTTTTCTCCTCAAGAAAATCTTACAGTGCACTGTGCCTTTTGGCAAGACGAGTACCTCTTGAGTGTTTTATGAGGCAGATTTTTTCCATTATTTACTGGATACCACAAGGACTACAAAGAAAATGGTATGAAACATTTGAAGCACTTGAAAAAGAAACACCAAAATAAAACCAAAATATCCTCATTTTTTTTCATTCACACCTTCATAGTTTAATGGTTTAAAAGATAATAATAAGTTGCATAATGAACCTCTGGACTTGAAAGAAAAAGAAAAATACCAAGCCTAACTGAGGTGAGCAATAAGTTCTTTAAGAGCACTCCTGCTACTTTTCTTTAGAACTATTCCAAAACAAAACCAAGAACAGATCAGAGCTGAAAAAAGCAGAGCAGAGGTTCTGTTCAGTAATGCTACACTTTGCAAAACAGTTTAAGGAGAAAAGAAATATTTATGTTAAGTGAAATAAAATTTATTTTTAAGCTTCTAAATTATTTATTTCTCCATGGCTTAAGAGGGAAATGTGATATTTTCTTCCTCTTGACAAGAAAAAATGATACAACTAACCCAAGATTAGAATTACAGTGCTCTCTTTCAATTAACATTTCCCAAAATGATATTTTGCTGTTAAAAATTCATTTGGTAATGCTGAGTCCTTGTCCTTGTCAAACAACACATTGGGATTTAACACAGCTGAAATATTTTCCCTTGCTGTTATCTTTGGAAATTTGTATTCTAATTACCAAATGAAAGAACATATGTATAATGAATATATGGCATAAGATTCCCCCCAGCCTCCAGAATTGCACAGCACAGCAATTTATGCGAATATTTTAGCTTTTATATTTTTATTCTAAAGTCTTGAAATTGATTTACACAGTATATGCTTTTTCCCCACTTTACTGTTGACATATACTGGGAAAAAGCAGCAGGACAAAGGTTAGAGGAATAGTTTTCTACAGGAGTTCAGACTGGCTCTGGTAACGTGAGAACCAGCCTAATGGCGTGAACAAAAGCTGATGAATGGACAATGAATCAGAACATATCATGCAGTTGCCATAAACCAGACCAGCTACACCAGTGCAATGTGTGCTCAGCTCCTCTCAAATGCTATATTTCCTGAAAAAGGGACTGCAGTCCTACCTGCAGTAACTCAGTGTCTCCAAAACAGCCAATTTATAACAGTGGGGAAAGGGAATATTTCTGGTTTATTAAAATTCTGCTATAATGAGCTGCATAAAGGAAGACTGATGCATCAAATACATTTTGAGCTCTTTTTTGATTTGCAAGAAATAAATCACGTCTCATCAGCTGGACCAGTGCAAGCTGACCAGAGTGAAGTACAGTGGGCTTTGGGTGAACAATTATCAGCTGTATGCGAGTATAAACGGTACCACCTACCCAGAACTTCCCAGTGGCATTCCATCAACCACCGTCTATTCAAACTCAAAGTTCTTTGTATAGGGTTTGATCATTCACACACACCACTGGTGTCCCTCCTAGGGAAATGGCGAGCTGCTATGGCAGAAACAGCGTGCTGCTGTCACACTCTCTCCAGCTCTGTCACAAGCGGCTGTTGTTCACCTGAGCTAACCAAGTGGAGAAGTGCTTGATCACAGTGACATATGGACCATGTCTGACATTTATTTCCTAGAAATCAATACGGATGGTATTAAGAACCTTGCCAGAACGGCATAATAACATGCAGTGCAACTTGGGAAATGGAAGAATAAAAGGAAAATCTATGGGGGTCACAGCTGGGTATCAGAGCTGGGCCAGGAAGAGGTCAAACATGTCCCCTGCCCAAAGGAGCTGGCAAGGGAATGTTTACAAGCACAACTCAAATATAACATAGTAAGCAGTGAAATTGTGAGATGGTGAGTTAAAAAAAAAAAAAGACAAACCCTGTCAGTGCCCTATTTATTTTCAGCTGTTTGAGCTTCAGGGTGTAGAAATAATTGAGAAATTTTATAGCATATTGTTTAAGTATTAAATCTGTATTGTTCATACCGGGTTGTGGAATTGCAGAGGTGGGTTGTGGAAGAAAGAAATACTTGGTTTAAGATTAAGCAGCTGGCCTATTGGGAAAAAAAAATTAAACCCTAACTCCATCGATTTTGGTCATTGAGATCATCAAGATCCTTTAAATTTTTCTAAAAGAAATAAAAGCTTGCATCTTAGAACTGGGCCTTGAAGCATGAGTTTTGCTTTTGTTTTGTCAATATATTTCTGAAAAGCTCTAGGAGAGCATGCCTGCAGGTGAGGATTTTGCAGCTTTGCTTGCAAGCATGCAAGCAGACCAAATAAACATTTCCAAGTGTTCATAGCTTACATTTTTCAGAAAATGACCTGGGGTTCCTAATGGTGGAACATATTCAGGGTACAAAATTATGCCCTACATTAATGGTTTTGAAATGTTGTCCTCTACTGCAAGAGATTTCCTGTGGAAGGCACTACACTCTTATTTCTCATCCAGCATGCAGAAGAAACATCACTGGATTTTACTTCTTATGAAGACTAGGAAAAAGCTTAACATACTGGAACATAGTGTGGAAAAACAGAATGGATATTGGATAGTTCCTTTAATTCAAAGGATGAGCAGATAGTCATGCGATGCTTATTACCAAAGGGCAGGAAGCAATCAATAATGTTTTCCCATGTGGGCCATTTTTCTCATTACTTTACAGAACAAATCCAGGTCTCCAAATACATGAAGCATGGATAAAATTCACTGTTGGACTTAAGGCCAGTGTTAAGATCCATTTGCTTCTACTCCCCCTCTTTGGAGCTTTTTGAACTCTTGCACTAGTTACTCTGCACTGGGGCGAGTTTCATCCAACAGATGTTGTTTACCCCTAAGCAAGAGCAGAGTACAAGCTTCTAAATTTCACTGTTAAGATTGCTTATGTAGGAAAAGATAACAGTGCTTAATAGCTAGTGTTAGAAAAGAAAAAAACCCACAAACCCAAACAGACCCACACAAAACGAAACAACAGAAAATCACCACCTAAACCATGACTTGCAAGTCAGGAATAGTCAGTCTTTCTTAGATACATTAATCTGCTTACCTTCTATTTGTCTTTCTTTCCCTACTTCCCTTCTTCCTCAAACTCAGATAGATTTATTCCTGGTGCTAACAGAATTCACCAGCTTCAGCTAATTATTACAAATTAAAAACAGAGGGAAGGAAGATCGAAGAAAGGAGATGAAAACAACTAAAGAGGGGCTATAAGAGGTAAATATCCATCATATTTAATTAATAATGCCTGGGATCCTTAAAGAACTGGAATTAATTTGAATGGGTTTCATAGCACGCTCTGCACTTCTCAAAAGAACTCACACAAATAACCTATGTCAGATTTATAATTCTAGTCTTAATGATAATTCATTAATAAAAGGGCCATCCAGGAGCAGTTCATTTGACAGATGCAGGAAAGGAGAAATACGTCCAAGCTGCATGCAGTTCAACAAACACTCTCACCCCTGAAATCTGTATCAACCTAAACCCCTGATTTCAGAGTTTAGCAAAACCTCTAGATTTCCTTTACTCATGTAGAAATAACATTTGACAAAATGTTGTAACTTTGCTTTATGCTGCTGTTTCGAGGACTGCAACAACGTAGGTATTTTCTTGAAGTGACAATTTAATTAATTTCACAGTTCTTTTCATATTTCCCCTTATTGCCAGCAGCCCTTGCACTTGAGCAAAACAAACCCAGTACTTCTGGAATGGAAAAATTTCTACTTTTTCTACTCTTATAAAAGAAGCAAGTGAACAAACGCTCATTTCAAATGCTTAAAAAAATCCCAAACAACGATGATGCAGACAGAAGAAAGTCTCAGACACCTGTACAGCCAGCTGGGCCACACTGATCCCACCATGGTCCCTCAGGCTCACGCTTCCACAGTTCTAACTGATTTCAGCCTTTTGCCCCTAAGCCTGAGGAGAAGCACACCACATTTACACACAAAGAACAAATACTCTCATATAACTCTCAGTAGCCTGTATGTAATGCCATAAAAAAGGGCTCCTTATTTTGAAAGCTGTGAGAAAGATAATGAGTTGTGCAGTGTATTAATGCAGCAGGAATAACAAGGCAAAGAATCCAGGCTGCGTTCCTACCTCTTAAGTGTGCAAGTGTGGCAGCCACTTCCCAGATGACTTCACTGCTTTCTAGGCGCTGACTACCTGACGGAGGAGAACTGCAATTAAAAAATGGTATTTCTACAAGTCTTTAAAAAGCATTTTCAAAATTTTGTTACCATCTTTACCATTGGAAATGGTATTTTTATGGAAAATGGAATTACTATCAAAAATTACAGTAGTCATTCTAAAGACGGTCAGATAGCTTCAACCAGGGAAGAGCTTCTCAGTATTTTTGCAAGGTATAACTAAGGCTATGAGAGATGTCAGTGTCACAGGTAGTAAAAACTGAGCATACTTGAAGGATACAGGGTCAAACCCTCTACTCTGAAAAGAAAGCCCTTTGGAGCCGAAATGTCTGGATTTATTTTTTTTTACAGGCCATAGCTCTAAGGTGGTCTGAGGGGTAAATCAATCAATTTTAAAACATTTTCTGTTGTTATTTTTCACTCACGTGTATTAGCATAATCTAGTTTGATCACTGCTCTGGAAATTTACAGCTCTGAACAATACTTCTAACATCTACACTCAAAAAGGATCTTCTTGTCAGCATTTTCTTCATTTGCAAGGACAAGGTGAGGACAAAGCCCGTTTCCCTGAAACTGTTTTGTTTTGTTTTTTTTTCCTGTGATTAAATGCAATGCTACACATCAGGAAAGCAGAATAGAAAAGAGCAGGTGTCTGGCCACACTTTATTATAGAGCTCTTTCGGGAGGTAGGTCGTAACCAAGAGTCACTCCCTCCGAGGTGACCACTTTGAGCTTTGACTCAGTTTCTCCACAGGCCACAGGACTCAAAGCCCACCCAGTCACTCCTGAAAAAACAAAGCCTGCTAATTATTGCATCTCCAACACATCTCAAAAAATCCCCAGCAGCCTGCAAACTTGTTACAACTAGAATTATCTTTAGCACAATAAGCTGCAGTCATTAGTTATTTATTCCCTGTCAGTGTAGGTGGACAATTAGCACATAATTTGAGGTTTTCTAGGCATGACAGCTTGCTCTTGCCCCTACTCCTGATTAAATCTCTGCCTCAGATCTTGCAGCAGCATCTCACATGAGAAAATGCTGGGCTGTGCCAGTATCAGGTCACGGGCTCATCATTTGAAACTATTGAAAATATTTGTGTATTTTTGTTTTCATTTTTTTGTGGTTTTTGAGAATATTTTTTTCCCGAAGCTTTGACTAGGTGTTGTTTTGTATAAAAAGCACCTGTGAGAACATGGATATGACTACAAGGGAATGAAAGGGATATTACACACAAAGCATTAAAATAGCGTTATGAATAGAGACACACACAGGCTTTGGGAAACAAATATATCTGTGCGCTAGAAAAGTGCATTCAGTAAATGAAGTATATTAAAACTGCTCTGGCCCACTCACCATGGAGAATATGCAGGAGCCGTAATAAAGCACCCAGCCTGTGTGCCCAGATTTTCTGCCTCCTACGCCACAGTGCCTAGCACTTCACATGAAAGTGTCCTGGGCTGGGCAAAAGTAGTTCTGTGGCCATTGCTGTGTCAGGTCTGCCCCAGGGGAGGAACAGGCCACACCGGCAAACGACTCCAAGGAGCCCCAGGTCCCTGTGGCACAGCTCTCCTCAGAAGCCACAGCCTGTTGCCTCTCAGCCTGAACAAGAGGCCTAATAATGCTGCCTCTTTTGGGCTCTGTGTGTGCTGGATTTTTCGTCCTGTCTTTCAGGAAAAAAACCTGCAGGGAGGGCAGCTGTCCTGCCATGCCATACTGAGCCCTCCCTCACAGGGACACTGGCCGTGTTATACCCGCAGCCAGCTAAGACCTGCTCCCGGGGCAGGACGTGGCGGCAGAGGGGCTGCTCAGCAGCCTCCTGCCCACACACGGGGCCCCTACATTGCGAGGAGAAAACCTTCGGCAGCCTTTTGCCAGAGGCCTGGTTTCTGAGGGCTCGTTCTCCCCTGAGTGGGGTTCAAGCTATGGCTCCCCATCCCTTAAGGTACAACCCAGTTTTTCAGCCTCAAGCCCGGTCCCAGGGCAGGCAGATGGCAGCAGCTGGGTTAAATGAGGTATTGATTTTGCAGATGGCGGCAGTGGTGAGGTTGCTGGTTTCTGCCTGCGGCGCCCAGATTTGGTCATTCGTTGTAAGTGAGAATGGCAGATTTTATACGTTGTGTTTGGAAAGGTCACAGCTCTCTGAAGTCTGTAAGCCATATTGTCATCCCCTTCATCCCTCAATTCACTAAATGCCAGTTAGCCGAGAGGCCTCTGGCAAAAAATTAAAACCAGTGGGATAAAATGGACCATAATGTCTGATTCACATAGTGGAGATTCAGCACAGATATTTATTTAAGATTTTTCCACTCCCATAAAATACCTAAGCCCTCACTGATGCTCTCTCCACACTGCTTCTCCTCTCTTGATCCCATTTTCTCACTGTTTGCACTCAGCTTGAGAGCACAGGAATAAACGGCCGCAGAGCCTGGCCTGGGGGCCACCTGAGACCCCGCATTTCTGCAGCTCACCAGCTATCAGAGCTCTGGTCCCGCAGGGCTGCCCTGAGCACCAGGACCAGCACCATGAGTGCTTGAGGGGGACCTAACAGGAGGGAGAATCTGACCCCATTTCAAGGTCAAAACAAGAAAGAAAGGAGATGTCTGGCCACTGCTTGTATTGTTAGTCTTCTGAGAGTTTTTATAGTTGTGGTTTTGTGTGTTTGTTCATTTTGTGTCTTTGTTGTTCTGGGGTTTTTTGTTTGTTTTCCTGTGGGGTTTGGTTTTTTTTGGTTGGTTTGGGGTTTGTTTTTTTTGTTGTTGCTTAAATTCACAATCCCTTTAGAGTATTTTTTGGACATATCCAGAAGCTGTAGTGGGACATAGCTTCATTATTTATGTAAAAACTACTTGGCCTCGCACACAGGCCTTTCCTTTCCCTGCCTCACCTGAGCAGTTTGGCTGGCAGGCATCCTCACAGCACAGGAGACAGAAAACAGCTGACCTACCTTCTCTGTGTCCCAGACTTTCTCCTACATGGACTAAATAGCCTGCCTTGGGTACCACTAAGGGATGGCGGGACTCCTACCAATTACATTACCTAAATCTCTCTGTGGATATAGATCTGATAAAGCCATCCTCGTCAGAGCCTGACTTCCAGAGTCCAGTCCAACACCTCAACCCATAGCTGTTCCACATATGTTGAATAGATGTCACCCCAAACTCCCATCACAAAATATTACCTCTCACCATCTTAATAAATACACTTCTTTCTTTCCTTGGACTGATCCCTTATTACATTTCAGGGGCTAGCTTGCAGAGGACAGGTTCATTTGCTAATATATGAATCATTATTGCTTTGAGCCTCTGAGCTAGTGTTTTTATGAGCACATTTCAAAATGTATTTGATTGCTGTTAGAAATCATTTTGCTTCACACTCGACAACCAGGCCAACCTAAGCCAATATGCTCTGCCTGGCACTGTGAAAGGATGTTGTGAGAATTTAATTACTAACTGCAAGTTACTGTGCATATGGTGAATTTTAAATGTACTATTTCTTTTATTTTTTTGCCTCAAAGGTAAAAACACCCGGTTGTTTAACTCCAGCTTATTAAGATTTCTATCTAGCAGTTCTGATAAAATTGTTTCAGATTGTACACCCTACAGAGAACAGCATGCTGCCTTTTCCTATCTGTGAGCTGCTTGCACACCGTAAATGCCATCCATGCCAAAGTGAGTCCTCTTTGCCCTTCTGTAAGCCTGGGCTACACATTAGAGATTAGAGTTACTTCATTGCCTTCATGTAAGAAAGCTTTTGGAAAAACATTTGTTTTATGTGATAAGGTACAACAAAACATCACTAGAACAGAACTTTTTTGTTCTGGAAGCAAGACTCTCATCCTGGGGAAGGGAGGAAAAGATGGTGGAAGAGTAGACTGTAAAAATATATTTAAAATAGTTTAAATCCACTTACTCTTCTCCTTTTCCACTATCATGACACTGCTGATGCTCTTCTGTTGTTTGGCTTCTATATACACTTTTGTGACAGGAAATCTCCATGATATATGTCATGCTGGCATATACACACAGATTAAATCAGAACCTTATCTTGAACCAGATTTCACCAGCACATTAACAAGCAGATTACTTTTTAGGTGGTCTCTTATTAATGCAGTACAGCATAACATTCCTGGAAAATTCAGCCCTTTTATGCTTCTACTTCTGCACTGTGCTCACACCCAGTATTCTTTTCAATGAATTGACTAAAACACGTGGGGTCCCAGTCACGTGTATATTGAGCATTTTCCCCTGTGGAACATACAGTGTACATCACACTCCCCACTGTCCACCAGCTCACTTTCACTGCCAGGAAACCTCAGTGATGCAGTCTGAGTTGCCCTTGTTAGGAAACTGGCACCATACCTTTAATTAGAACCCAACTGACAGACCCACAAAGCAGGAGGATACCAGCTCATCCAAGCTCAGTGTGCACTCGAAACAGGGAAATTATGACAAGAAAGTAGGAGAATTTGAGATGGGAAAAGTACCCCTCTCCAGCTGGTAAAATACATGTATGTTTACAGTTCAGCTCCTTTCCTTTGTCTTTCCATAAAAAAGACATCTCAGTGCATAGAGCCTCCTTTAGGTCAAACTTTTTCCCCATTCAGCAGCATGGAACTGCTTTAGATACATCTGCTGTCCTGTAAGAGCTGCATGCTAACAGTTATGGAAAAATAAATCATTAAATAGGTCTGGAAACCTCCCACCTATTTGTGTTTTGGAGGGTTTTTTTTAATCCTTCACTTAAATTCCTGTGCTAATCCACTGTCTTTGGGAAACCTTTTTGTGAGCAAGTTGAATTGGAGGACTGGATATAAAGAGTGTAATTTGAATTTATTGTAGAACAGAAAAACTGCTGTGGATGGTGAAAAGCAAAACTGGAAATCTGGACTAATGATGCCAGAAATAGAATCATAAAAACTGATTTAGAACCAGCATCCAAAGAAGCATCTGCTGACTTCTACCTCAAGATAAAACTGAAGCAGTTCCTGAAAAACCCACTCTCCCTAGATGACACTTCTCTTTGGAGAAGGATTTGAAGGGATTTGATAACGTGCTACTCAAAGGAGAATAGCACTGAAGTAGAAATGATCTGTGATAAGTATCCTGCGTAAATGTGGACTAGCTGTTCTAGAGGCCAGCAAGTTACCATTACGCTTAATGATGAGTCTGAGGGGGCACATTCTCACCCACCACATTGCATTCAATTGCATCTAATTTCTCCATAGCTTACCTGTACCTGCTCAGCATTAAATCTGACATCTCCACTGAAGATCATGAGCCACTTTTCCCTGCGTGTATGAATAAAGGAAGAAGCACATCTTGTCATCATTTAATTCGAGAAACATGATATTCACTCCCCCTGTTTTGTTACAGACATCCACTGGTGAACCACTTCAGTAAGGCTTTTTGTCTTAGGGATCCTGAACTCAAATTTTGGACAGAAAGGTAGAAGGGAAGAGGAAAAAGAAAAGAGCTCCTTGCTCTGGGGGCCTCCTTTCTCTCCAGAGCCATGAGTGATGAGTTGTCTGACATTCTCCTTGGTTAAGTGTTTAAAACAAGCTAAGGTAAATTCAGTCCTTATCCTCCCTTTATTGCAATTCTTCCTCTTTGTGAGGTGGAAAGTACCTCGCGAAGATACTGCAGGAACAGGTTCATTAGCATCTGTGTCACATTAAGATAAATAACAGTGAGAGTCATACTAGTACTTAGAAATTTCCACAGATGATAGTTTACTTTTGTGATTCTTTCTTTAGATTTTAATTTTCACTATGAAATGCTTGAAGGAACCAGAATATACATTTCAAAATGGAAATTATGAGCACCAGCTTACTTTCTCTGCTTGCCACTTCAACAGCTCTTTGATTCTCACGCTTACAAAACCAAAACAAATCCTAAAACTTGTACTTTATCTTTTTCCTCAGTGCTGTGAGTTGCCAGGTTTACTTGCTATTTTCTGGTCCATGTGAGCATAATAAGCACATTAGACCTCCCAATTTTCATGAAGTCCTCATGTCTAGCACAAATTAACTAATTAGCAACCCTGTTTTTCTGAGCAGGCAGCATTTTTCTACTTGTTTGGGATGAATCCTCTGCTGGTGTACAAAAGAAAATTCTGTGACACATGAGGAAGCTGTGTACACTTATCTCAGACTAAATTTTTGGCCACAAATATCAATGTGTTTCAAAAGAAAAATAAATTAAAAAAAAAAAATCTAGAAGTCCTTTGTTTTGCTGTGTTGTCAGACAAAGAATTTAAGAAAGTGCTTCAAAAGCCTTAGAATTGTGAGATTTTAAACAGGTTTAATAGCAACATAGAGTTCTCTTCTACTAAACCCAGTGAAGCACTGGTATAAAGAATAGCCTTATATCACTCTGGCCTGATGGACAGCAAAAAAGGGTCTCTGTAGCTGGTTCAGTCTTAAGAAAGGAGCTTTGGCTCCAGGAGCAAAACATAAAGCAGGCTCCTTAGAACTTAAAAGTGTCCTGACTTTTTTTTCTGATAAGGCTGAACACAACACAAATCCCTCACTGTCCCTTGGGAGCCCACTGGAGCTTTGAACTTCATTTCTGTGCAGAAAAAGGCAGCGGCACATTGCAGTACCCTGGGCCTCAGTATTATGATAGCTTGAGGCTGGGAGGGAAACACATGGCTTGGACATGCTTGTGTGTATTCTGCATATTTTAAACAAAAAACTCCAACAGACTCATTCAAAATGTAACTTTCTAAAGAACAAGGAAAAACATTTTCAAAATACTCGTGTCACTTCAAAGAGCCTACAGTCTGCTCTCAAGTGACTCAAAATGACCTATAGTATGTAAAAAGAGAAAAACTGGATCCAAAGTTATTTAGGTTCAGATTCACAAAAATATATAACTACTTACCTCTAGTGTGTTAGACCTCAGCTGATCTGCTTGACTTGCATTTTGCACCCTTAATGCAGATTCTCTTCTCACAACTATCTGCCCTTTGGTCAGCCAGATGAGAGCATCCTGTGTTTGTCTAGCCTGGACCTCCTCTTGCAGTGAGAGTGGCCAACCAGGTCAGCACCTCATTTACCCCCAATCACCCTGAACAGGCTGAACATCTTGCTGATTGCTTTTTAATACAAAACCATCAGCCTTGAAATGAAAATAACAGTTTATTCAATTTAAACAAATCAGTTTGCTGTTTAATTTCCTTCTTCTTGCTGATAGGTGGCACCATTTTCTGCACAGAATGCCAACACTGGAAATACATTGAGAATTTCAATAGGTTTTGGCAAATGTTTCCCTGCTAACACACCATGTTACCAACTTGTGTGTGTTTTGGAGTTCTGTCAACTGAGTAGACAGATTTCACTGTAATAAACTGCAAAAGCAGAAGAATCTTTCCTGAATCCTGATTAAAATCTCTTTATTAAAGCTCAGTTATTCATGTAAAGAACCCAGGGCCTTACCACTAGTGAACTGCTGTATGCTGGTTTGTGTTTTCCATATGGGGCTGTGCAGCTCAGACTGTCATGTTTAACTTCCACTTTTCCACTTCAAGGAAATCCTGACATGCCTTCTCCTTCCCTTTTCACCTCATTTCTATAGCTCCAAGTTATGACACTAAACCACAATCTTTTCTTCAAGAACTTATTTCTATCAGCTGGGCCTACCCAAGCAGTCACATTACAGCCTCCATTGTCAGCAAAATAAAGGCCGTTAGGAAGCTCTGTTTGGCTTTTCTAAAACAAAGAATAGATGCTTAAAAATTGTACATGTGGTCTAATGAATGTGACATCACTTTGCTGGTCGCACCTTTACATCTGAGTTCTGTAAATGACAGAATCATTCTTGTTAGTTCAAAGGCTCCTTATTCCACTGCAAGTCATCTACATTAGCAACACCAGAAGATAAGTTATGCAAGTACATTAGGGAAATAAGATGATAGAAGGCGGCAATAACAGCCTAAAAGGGAAGTCAGAGAATATGATTAAGCTGTAATGGTAAGCTTATGATAAGAACACAGTCATGAAAAATGTTGCACTAGATTTATGTGAAAAGGGTTGTTTTGCTTGCTGCTGTTTAGGATTATAGTTGGTTTCAGGCAATGTGAAATAAGTTCTTGGATTTGTTCACAGGTTAGGAATGTTTCATAAGTTCTACCATAAAGAGTTTTTGTGCGTGTTTGCTTGTTTGCTTTTACTTCAACATATAAGAAAATACCTCAGCCCTTATTATCTTGTTTTAAATTCCAGACAACCAGTCAGGATGCAAAGGCAAGTCAAATACAGATAGCCAAAACAAAATGACCAAGCAATGTGTAGGATGAAAAATCATTATCACTGCTACTTACTGCTCAGTTACAGGCACATAGTCATGATTCACAGTTGATTTATGAAGACTTATTGATCAAAAAAAGAGGAGAGGTGGCTACATCCATGATACACATTCTTCACAGTGAAAAATCTGAGATTTAGGAAAACTTCTGCAGTACAAATGTTGTCAGATTCAGAACTGCTGACAAAATATTTATATGAAACTAATTTTGCTGGATATTATTCACAAAACATTCACTCTAGCAAGCATATGGTACCTTTAAAGGTGACATTTCTCTTTCCAAGAAATGCTGGCTTGATTATAATAGGAAATTAAGTCCACAGAATACCTTGGCTAGCAACAGAGCAACGTTTCGACAGAGTCCTCAATGTAGATTTACAAAATGTCTCACCCTAAAAAAGACTGATGCTGGAGACAGAGCTACATTTGCTGAGACTGCATCAGGCTATTCCTTCTGAGACTGGTTGTATGGTTCTCCACCTGAAGACAACAGCTACCCCTACTTTCTCTAAGTAAGTCAGGAAATGGCTTAACAGCTGCTCTTCAACTTACACAGTCACTGCTCTTGTAGAAATCAGGAAGGGCAAAGCTCGTGCTCTCAGTTAATTCAGAGGAACCAGAAGCCTGCAAGAGAGTCAGGAACAGGAAGCATGTTCCTGTTTGGTCACACAACTGTAACCCAATGGTGTCCCTATGGTTGCATGCTAGCGGGATGAGCAGGGCAGGGAGTCCTTTCTAGCAGAACAAAAGAAGGTGTCAGATCCTTTCTCAGATGCTCTGTGCTCTTTGATCACAAATTGCAAACTTTGCACATACATACTAACAGAGGAGAAACAGTCTGGCCGAGATCCAAAATCAGTGTTAAACCCAGTAATGTATGTTTTATCCTGCTAGAGCAGTTCAAGAACCCAATCAGTTCTCACTGTGCTATCACCCAATCCAATATATGACACGAAGCATCTGCTTCTGTTTTTACAAAGTTGTTTGCTAGTGATACAAAAAAAGCATGACACTCAATCAGTTCTGAAATATATTTTAAAGATGATGACGGAGGTCAAACTAAAAAGGATGCTATAAAAAAAAAAAAAAAAAAGAGAGTTGGCAGCAGTTATTCACAGTTTTTCCCCATAAATGAACTACAGGGCATCCTATGGAATGAAAAGCAGAGATACTGACTCACAGCAATTCTGCTATTTATTACAACAGGATGTTGTGACATCCAGAGGTATAAGTGGATTAGATACATACAGGTCCACAGTGGGAAGTCCTTCCCTTTTGAAATCAGGGGGAGATATGTGATGAAAGTACCATTCAACATTTTCCCTATCTCCTATTTCATTCTTCTGAACATCAATTATTGGCTGTTTTCAATGATGAGGTGCTGGGCTGTGCAGACCTCTGGTAGAAGTATGACAGTACAGAAGGGAAATTGTAAGCACTTTCTATTGCCTCTGGGCAGATAAAAGTGGCTTAGGAAGCAGAAAAAATATCAAGTCAATAGCAATATCATCAATTGCAACAGACCAGGTCTAGAGCTGGTATAAATTACTGTAGTTTCCACGACTTCCTTGGCTACGGCAGAGCAATCACATTTTATATCATCTGCAAATTTGGCCTCTCTGTTGATATAGGTCAGGCCATAGGGTGTGGGATATCGTTCATGCATTTGTATTAACTAAATAATTTGGGAAGTTTAAGTTGTTCTGTTTCTTTGGTTGTGATCTTTAGAACAGTAACACATCCATGACAAATTAGTTGTGCTCTTACGCATTTGAATTGTTAAAACATAGCTCCAATGAAAAAATCCTAGGAAGAGAACACTTTCATTATCAGCTTCCTAGCTGTGGTTTGATAGCATATCTTTCTCCATGGTTCAACAATTCCAGGAATTGTTAGGGCAAGGTTGCAATTTTTTTAATGAAGATTTTTTAAATCTATGTTTGAATGCTTCTTGTGGAGCACTGAGTGGTCCCACATAACCGTACAAGAACAGAGCTTGTAGTGCTCTGTGGATTGGTACCTGCCAGCATTAGGCAAGTGTGTCTTTGTAGCAGGACGGGAAGACAAGTCTCTCCTCAGGTGTGACAGTCACTGCGCAGGCGTGGTCTGTACTGTTATCTCTCTAGTCTTGGATGTGCATGCTTGGGGGCCATCTCTAATGAGAGTGTGGTGATGTGTTTCCTCTGACATCCACAATGTTCATCCGCTTTAATCTGCTGCTAAGTGTGCTCTGCTCGTCTCAAAGATGGGCTGACTACCTTTCAGAACAGATTATGTGCAATTTAAATTTTAAAATGCATGCACGCTTTGCTTTCTCGTTTTCCTTTTGTGACAACTTTGAATTTTAATACAAGGTGTCCAAATACACAACGATAAAAATGCAGCTCATTTCAGCGGTAAAATGCATAGCAATTTATTAGCTTTCCAAGTGTAAATACAAATTGATTTGATGATGTGCCATATAATGAAAAATAATTTGCAGTCACAACTTGCATTCCAGTTGCTGCATTATTTTTTAAAATTAAACTTATTACAAAGAGTTTGAAAACTGCGCAATACTTGTAATGGCCAGTAGAAAACTGTAACCCTATGAAAAGTAATAAGTACTTCCATATGTCTCTGAAGATGCTCTTGATTCAGAAATTCTGTTCTTCAAAATCAAGTTGCCATATTTTGCTTCACTGGGGTATTTATAAGTAAGTATTCTTGGCCAAAGAAAACATTGTCTTTACATAGGGCCACTCATGAACTTTAGTTAGATATCGTTAACACTTCTGTAGTATAAGTCAATGCATTTTGTGAAACCAGTCTAAAATCCATCACAATGTACTAAAGAGGTCACTGTATATCTCTTTTTCTAATGTCATTCATGGCTGGGGCATTTTAAAGACACAGCTGAAGTCTTCACACAGCATAAGCATCCCAGATCTTTATGTAGACAAGGCATTTTCAACAGTTATCAGAGTCAAGTAGGGAGACTGTTAAGAGAGAACCTGAAGCTAATGCATTACATTTTTTAAGAAGATGTAAATGTGGATGCGCTTTATGCCAAATTGACCGAGAATTATTAACTATATCATTTCAGTATTTACTCCTCAAGTTCCCTTTGTTAACTCTGTTATCAGAGTCTATCTCTAGCAGAATGCACTCAGTGCATTAGTATTTCAAGAACGTCCATGTTACCACGCAGGAAGCTATAAATGCTAATGCACATACTTCAGTACACCATGGCATTCCTGATTAAGCAGTACAAAAATGTGTTAAGTTTGGGATTCTTTCCAAACAGAACACAATTTTAAGTTTACTTTGGTGGCATCCAGATGTAGAGACATGTGAAGACCTGATCATTCACTGGTTTCTATCCAACTTGTTAGCTAGTTCTTCTAACTTGTAATACCATCGTCTGTCTGTGACAGGACCTCATGATCAACTTTGATTAGCAGTAAGAAGAAGGTAATCAAAATAGCAGTGGTCAAAAATGGCATAACATCTCAAGAAACATTTTCAGTTAAGCAAATTCTATCAGTTGCTCTTCATCCCAAAGCTTTTCATAAAAAAACCCCAAAGGTATTTGTGCCCTAACTGAATAATAATATTCCAAACTCCCTCTGAACTCCAACTTCTCTTAAAGTTCTTCTTACAATCCAACTCACTGGGTCCCAAAACAGAACGTAATGTGCTTCAGTATGGCTGTTAATGAACCATTTCAAATGAATACGGGATACCGAAGGAATTACATGCTGTGTAATTGATCTAAAGAACAGTGTAGGAGTGGTGCAATTTCATTAAATCTTATTAGCTTTGGCTTAAATACTTAAAATTGCAGCTGTCCTGTGTCAGATAGATTACACCCCTTGTCACAAGGCAAGTGAGTTTTTCATCTGCTAGACCACAGTTTTTAAAAAGGAGCAGGCTGATGAAATCTAAGCAAAGGACTGTGAAGGCCTGATCTTCAGATACACTTAAGCCCCCAATTATTCATTGAAGTGAGATCAATAGTTCAACACTTTCAGGACGTGTATCAAGACCTGTTGTTTGTTTCCATATTTTTGTCTTAGATCACTTCATGGAACCAGAATTTAGCTTTTGGGATGTGGAACAGTCCTCAAGAGTTCTCATGCCTCACAGATAAGCACAATATAGATCTCTATGTAATTGCAGGGAAATCCATTGGGCCGTTCAACAACACCTATTTCAGCTCTTCTTCCACTTACTTGCTTTCCCTTGGGAGTTAGCATGCCTCAGGAACCAGTGAGCCAATATAGCTAGAGAACAATTTTGGCTGAGAAACAAATGGCTTTAATCAAGCCAAGAATAATTTCAGCTTGGAAAATAGTTTATAACTCTCAAAGGAGAAAGGGCCTGCATTTTGCAGGGATCTTGACATGCTTACAACAGTATATTTTTTACTGGTTTGCCTTTGACAGCAGTGTAGTAGACTTGATATTCTCTTTTTCTTAGACCTAGTATTTAACTCCATAATCTCCTAAATCAAACAAAAGAGAAATTGAATATTTGGATCTGAATTTTCTCTACAAAGCACATTACACTATATTAAATAATCTTCATAATATCTGGACTGCTGCGCTGGGGGAAACAAGACTGAAAATTTGAAACAACATTAATCAGGACTTCAGATTATACTAAGGGGTGAAATACAAAAGATCCATAGACTTTGGTTAAAACGGGTAATACTCAAGGCTTTTATTATTATTATTCCTTTTATGAGAGAATATTTAAGACCCTCTCCCATGCAGAGTCACCATGTTAATACCACTGCCAAAGCAGTGGTTCACACAGATAAAGACTAAATTAAATATAATCCAACAGATGTGTCAAATATAAGAAATTGTTTCAGTAAATCTTAAAAAAATGACACTCACAGAAAATACCAACTCTACCTTTAAGTGTTATTGAATTCTTTTATATTTTATTGAAAATCTCAGAGCCATTGACAAAATCTGCTTGCCTTCTTACACTGAAAGTTTGGTTCTTGCAAGCCTTCTGCAGCATGTGGCCTCTGCACTCTAAGCTTGCCAGGACTGACCACTCTCATTTAGATGTTGTGTCTGCATTTAAATGCTTTGCACTGGGCACTGAAAACATGCAGTAGTAAAACTCCAAGACAACCAATTCATATTCAACATGGTGTGTCATAGAGAAGGGTTGTCATGATTGCTTGAAATCTTTGCTAGTAAAGGCAGATCTACCCGGTCTTCTCAGCTTCGAAGCCCCTAAACTGCAAATGCGACACTCCTTTTTAGGATAGTAAATTTAAAACTTCTTGTTCCTCCAAATATTCCCTTCCTTTTTCATTTACCCAGGGTTTGAAAGGCTTGCTGCCCCACTGCTAACCAAGGATCAAGTGTAGCTTGCAATTCAAGGCAAGTGGAAAAAAAAAAAAAAAAAGGAAAAAAAAAACCCCACGTGCATATTTGCTTCTGCTCAGTGCAGTAACTTATACTCTAATAGCTAGGCATTTAGTAGTCATACTGATAAAGAATTACTTTCAACTTCATTTAAAGTAGTTAGCACTTACCCATTGGAAGGACTACAAGTGGTGTGAATGACCTGTGACATTACTCCCCAGAAAGCTCACCTGGTAAAACCATTTTTCTCTTCTTTTGCATTCTCACCTCCCTTGGCCAAATGTTTCAAGTAGAAGTCCATCAGAGTAAACATTAAAAAGAATACAGCTTTTGTACAATTTAAAAGAGAAATTGTATCTGGAGACAAGATGAAAAGTCACTTACAAATAGAGCTCCTGTATAAAGTATTCAACACCTGCTCCATAGATGGTAACGATCCTTTTAAATTGTCTAATGGGTTAACATAAGGAGACTGAACACAGGGCAGCTGTTCCCAATCTATACTTAGCCTGATGCTTCCTACCTGTTTAAGACCTGCAGGAAGACTTGAATACTGGGCTTGTCCATGATTTTTTTACTGCATTGGTTGATTTATTAAAGATGCTACCTCTCCCTACAGGTCTTATTATGCTCTTCAAAATCATAAACATGGAATTTTATGCATGTTGGTATTTACAGTCTCACCCAAAATTATTCTTTTGTATATATTCATGCATAACCTGATCCACATGAGATAAAAAAAAGATAGCAACTGTCATAGAATCATAGAATGGTTTAGGTTGGAAGGGAACTTAAAGATCAGCCACTTCTAACCCCCGTGTGATGGCAGAGACATCTCCCGCTAGACCAGGTTGCTCAAGGCCCCATCCAGTCTGGATTTGAACACATCCAATGATGGAGCAGCCACAACTTTCCTGGGCAACCTGTGCCAGTGCCTTATCACCCTCAGAGTGAAGAATTACTTTCTTATTTCCAATCTAAATCTACCTTCTTCAATTTTAGCCACAAACAAACTCAGGAGAATTGGCTTTGGATTACATCTTGCACACTATGTCTCAAAAATAAAATTGGGGCAAAATATAGTGATATGCTCTTTAGATACCAACCAAGAGTTGACAAGAACTGATGGATTTTGCATGTTAAAAGTAAATATTTTATTACATATCATGCCCTTGAAAAACTAAATTTATTTCCATTCTGTTTTGTTCAGCATGCCTTCAAATAATAATGGCAAAATATTTTCAAGAAACAGATCACCAAGACTCATGGTACCGCAGTATCTGCTATTACCTGTTTTCCCGGCCCCATAAAACAAAACAAAACAAAACTTTTTTTAAAAATCACTATAAAATATTAAACAGTGAAGTTAACAGATACCACCTCCATCTCTCCTTCGGTATGACTGAATCTTCTGTAATGAAAAGCTGTCTTCCATGGGCTCACATCCAAAGACTGCTGACCTTGACAGTGGTCATGAGCTTTGACAGCCTTTTGGATAAGGACTTGCTATTGTTCTGGCTACCTGTGCACAGATACTGCATCAACCACTGGATACATTATTAAATTCAGGTTCACAAAGATGCTGTCAATGGGTCAACTACAGTAAAATATTTATATTTCAGAGTAACAGTATTTATATTCACTGTCTAGTTCTTGCTCTAATTTACCCTCTTATCACTAGGTTCTTGACTTTTTTGCAAATACTGAAAAGACTTTGTTGTTCGTTCAAGGAATTTGTTTAGACAGTGCTCACATTTGACATTTTCACAGGATGGGTAACAAAATGGAAGATTCAAGTTGTTAAATTCCACAAATGGCACCAAAGTCAGTCAACTTATTTTCAGAAGGAATGGCTATCCGGCTTTCAGGCAGTTTCTGGACCAGCACGAGAGTGCACCTGCTTGCACAGCGTTGCAGGGTGGGAACCTTGCACTTACATGCTCAGGGCTTGCGGCCAGCCGAGGCCTCTCAAAATTCATCCATCTACTAGGCCACTTACTGCCTCGAAAGAGTTAAATATGCAAGTGCTATATTGTCAGGCCTTTACAGCCAAGAAATGTAAAATGTGGCAATATAATTTGAGCATGTGGCTATTTCACCTATTCAACATTTACCTGTGTCTAACTAGAAGAGGTCTCTAAAATGCTGCTTTTTAGCAGCTTGAAGGTTGAGAACCACCTGTAAACATTTGCAGAGCAGTCTCTTTCTAGAAGCAGAGACTCCTAAACAATCAACCTTAAATTTATCTTATATTTGCAGTGTTATTTACAGGTCTTCTTGTTTAGTACAATGAACCACACATGCTGAAAAGGTTGGATTTTTCCAGTCCCCTCTTATACGAAGTACAATAAAAAAGGCACATGATTATTCACCATAGGAGTTGTGCACCAGTCAATAACTTAAAGCTAAAAAGCTATCCATCAGAGAACTCTCTTTATGAGGCAGTATTGAGATCTCTCCTTCGAACTCGTCATAGAAATATCTGTCTATTAATTCCTCTAGGAGAGCTTAAGGAACCCATGTTTCTGTTGTGTTCTGATCTTCACAAGATTTCCAAATCAACAGAAAACTCTTGTTAATCTTCCCAGGTCATCTACTGGAACAAGAAACAGTCAAAAAGAGCATGTATGTGTCTGCTTTTTTTTTTTGTTTGTTTTCCACTTAGGTTTTCCTTCAAATGCCCAGCTATGGAGGACTCTTGAGAGCCAAGTCCTGTTCAAATTCATCTGCTTTAAGACAAATGTCTTGCAAGGTATGGCACACTGAGCAATGGAGAACAGCAGGAGACGCAGCTTCTCAGCCCCAGCAGTCAATGTCGGCCATGTTTTATCCAGTTTCTAATCATCCATTTTTGCCCCGAGCACCTTTGTACGACTAATCTGAGCCCAAAATTTGCATCCTTTGACATTTCCACTTCTAGACAACGGCCAGTGTCTCTGCTGATGATTGGACCATTCTGAGAAAAAAAAAGAAAAGAAGAATGAGAAGAAGGAACAGAACAGAAAAGGTGAAAAGACTAGAAGGAAAATAGTGCTAGATCTGTAAATGACTAGAAAGCGCTATAAAATGCCTGGAAAGTTCTGTAGATACCAAGTGATAAAAGTCTCTAGAAAGTGCTAGAAGTTCCTAGGAGAAGCTGGATAGTCCATACAAAATGCTAAAACAATTCCCTGTTAATTTCTAGATTTAGGAAAACTCCACAGAAATCACTAGAAAATCTCTAAAAAGCACTAGAGAATCCTTACAGACCTCAAAATACAGGAAATCCCAGAACTGTAAGAATGCTTTCAAAAGTCCTAAAAATTATTTGAAAGCTCTAGCTCTAAGAATTCCTAGAAAGATGCTAGAAAAATCCTAGAAACAAAAATAGACACTCAAAAAAAAATTAATTATGAGTATGATCTTGACAAGCACTACAGAAAAACTGACAACTTTCTAAGAAAGGATAACTAAAAAAATCCTAGATAGCACACCCCAAAATTCCTAGTAATAATAAAGAAAATTCCCTCATAGCACATGACCTATGGAAAATGTATCTGACTATTTTTAGGAGGCATAAGAGCAAATTCCTAGAATAGTCTTCTAAAGACCTCCTTGGTTTTCATTAAATATCTTCTAGAGCAGCATTCCTCTCCAGTGTATCTCTGCGAGGCTCCCTGAGCTATTCCATACCTGTGTGAAATCCCAGAACCTCTGTGCTGGCCTCAGGACATCTTCACACTTCTTCAGAGTTGGTGTCCTGCCCTTCCCATCGTCAACGAGGCATTTGGAGTCAGGCAGGAAAGCTGTGGAGCCCAGCGGTCCTAGCTGCAGGACACCTTCTGAACTGTAGCGGACAAGCTGGGGAAGGAAGAAAGGAAAGACTTTAACCACAGCCCCAGAGGCCCCAGTGATGGCTTCTGCCCCGAGAGCTGGTGAGGATTCCTTCATCCTGCTGTGTGTTGGGACCTTCCCAATCCAGCACATGCTGCTCAAGGACAAAGCTTGGGAAATTTCTTTTACCAACATAAGGTCTCTCATAGGACACAATATTCCCATCTTTCACACCTCTGCTCCCCACCATTCCCCTCCCCACTATTTCACTGCAAAAGGGCAATCAAGAAAGTGAAGTAATCAATATGTAAATCATACCCACACAGCAGGAGCTGATTTAATAAGGACACGATGTCAATTTGCCATGCAGTTTGTTCTTAGGAGCTCTGTTAGAGGCTATTGATAGCAACAAGTCTAATTAGCTTTTGTAAACAAATGTTACTAGAAAAATCCAACCATGTAACCAGTATCCAAAAATATGAGAGGGAAAAAAAAAAAACCGTGAGGGAAATAACAGCAAATTTGCTAACATATGCTTCAGGCCTGCATAATAAAGAATCACACTCTGAGATTTCAATTTTGTGTGAGGCTTAACTGTTCTGCAGTTTAGCGATGTGGCAAATGCTACTGGCTATAATTAGAGGCTTCAGGTGAGGGCCATTTATTATTTTAGAGTTGGATTTTTTTAATTAAAAAAACTTAAGCAGGCACAACCATTCATGTTAATTTTTACAGGAGTACAAAAAGTTTTTTTAACCTTTCTTCTATCTTAGGTGATGATTTCACTTGTTTTAAGTCATTCACAGCAAAATGGCCTTCAAGAATAAAAATTCCATATGTAGAAAGTGAGGTAAAAAAAGTGGTCCCTTCTAATCTCAGCATGCCAGAATATATTTTCTTACATTAGTAGTGCACCAGCCAAGTGAAAATATTTAAGAACACGTAAGATTGTCAGTAGATGGCTCTTGTTGATCAGGACTAATTGTCACAACACAGATTTGTGGTGGAAGAGAATTGTTTTGCTCTGTTCACAGCAGCCTTTTTCGTTACACAGGGGGTGGCTGCCCATTTGCCTTCTCACGCTGCTATGTTTTGGGTCGGAGGAGAAGGTGTCACTGCTCCTCCGAGTTGCTATAAGCTCTCTGGGATGGCACAACCTTCTGCGTGTGGGAAGGGACATGGCTGGCACAGAGTATGCAGACTCCTGAGACAGCAGGCAGCAGACATAAACCCACATCTCAAGGTGCTGGACAAAAAAAAAAAGCTTTTCTTTGGAACAGGAACACACTGAGGACCTTGAAAAGTTTCTTACAACCTAAGAAGCCCCTAAAGAACCACTGGATGACTGCAGGCCTGATGAACACAGTCTTCATGAAGGACAGATGATTTCAAACCCTCTATTCTGTCTCTTCCAGGTGTGATTTTTCTCTACAACAATTTGTTTCAGTCTGATTTTAGTAAAGCCTCAGATCCTTAAAAGGTGGATTTAGGATGCTCATTTAGAAGGAAAAGGTGCTCTGTCTGCTCAATATTGCATCGCACTGATAACTATGATGGTGATGGAGTCCTCATTTATAAATTGCAAAAATGAATAACTAATCCCCTTATTTACTGCTACTTTCTGGACAGTTGGAGGAGAACCTATCGAGGAAAATTTCAAAGCACATTAAAGTGAAATTTCACGATGTTCATTTGTCAGCAAGCCAATATGTCAAATCAGTCATATCTACTCCTGACTCCTTCTGTGTTTAAATCCACCAGCATAATATTTTGCCCTTCTTACCCTAGAAGTAATCAAGTACAGCACCCAAGTGCCAAAAGACTGACTTGAATGCTGTGAGGCTGGATGTGGCAGGGTGAAGATCTGAGACACCGAAGAAATGCAATTATCACTCAGGAAATTCACTGCCTGTCTGGTCTTATTGCTATTATATGGCTGGAATTACTTAACAAGGAAAGGAAGGAAGGTCAGAAGTACCTGCCATTTATTGGAGGCTACTGGCCAGTGCATGAGATATCATTAAGAGTCAATCAAAACCCCTCAAATTAGAGTCTAGTTTTCTACAGCCATCCTTATTAACCTCAGAAGAATCGTGCTGTGAGTAATTATATCTTGCTGCTGGTAAAAGAGCACGGTCCACTCACTCCCAGACCAGATACCCTTTGACAAAGGATGTGTTCATTTTCCCACCTGCCACATCTGTTGAGAGTAACCATGTGAAGCACAGAGTTTGAACTGAGCCTGTATCAGAGAAGACAGGGGGATAACCAGATAAGGATCCCCCTTGGTATGAACAACATCATTGCCAAGGCACTAAACACACTAAACTGAGACACTTCCTTTTGTTTTCCCTTTCGCTGTAAGGGTATGGGGCACGTATGTAAAAGAAGCTCAAGCAAGCAGAGTGATTCAAAACATGAATGGACTGCCAGTTCTAACTTCCTCTTTTCTGTTATAAATGAGGAGGAAAAGAATTTAAAATTTGTTGTTGTTGTTAATAGTAAAACCTGTCTGTGTATTTCACACTTCTCATATCTAACAGGTAGTCAGCGGAGTTGGAATGAAGTGCAGGCATGTCTGAAACACCCCGGACCAGGAAATGTCATCTTGCAGATTTTACTATAACTTTCCAGGTCCCACCTAATGACCTGGTTGGTTTTGCCTTATCTAGATAATCAGAATGACTGGTTATAATAAGCTGCCTGCTCTGTAGTAGAGGATATTTTTTCCCTGGGAAATACTGATGAACAGCATTTTCTGTACCAATTTTAAAATGCTCTAAAATACTCTTTGTCTTTAGAAATCTCAATAGCCAGAACTGCATGTGCTTTGCATCACAGTAGCCACATACTTGGGAAACACTTCATCATACAGAAGGCTGTCAAAGCAGAAATTACCACTTCTGCTTAGGCCTTAGAAGTGGAAGATGCACTAACTCTACTAAACTGTCTCCAGTATTGAAAGTGGCAGTTGTGTGACAGCTTAACAGAATCAGAGATGGCTCAGTGCAGGGAACTGGAACCTAGACAATGATGAGGCAAATGGAATAGCATGGGCTTAATTTTCCTAAGTCTGTACTTTCTGCCAAGAGTTCCAACAGTCATAAAAACTTAGGCTTATCCTAAAATAAAACAAAATTCTAAAAACCAGCCCACAATTATCACAGTTCAGACTACAGGATGTAGTAAAGTTTTAGTGTCTGCAAAAATAGATCAGAAATTAAGGTTCAAGAAACTACTATACAGTTAATAACATCTCCCTTCAAAGAAATCATATCATAGCTTCTTAGAGACAATATAAACTGTGAAAATTAAATAAGCATTAAAATTGCGTATTATTGTAGACTAGAAAGCAGGAAGTAGGATACACAGTAAAGAAACAGTGAAAACTGCACCTGCTGTGTTCAAATTTGATCCTAAGTGCCACCACCAAACAAAAAAAAAAACCCCACCTCTGAATTTGCTTAGAACATGCCAAATCCATTCCCAGGATTTGTGCCTGCCAGACACAAATGACAAAATAACCTTTATTAAGGGATATTCAACCCCATTCATTAAAAAAAAAAAAAAAAGTCTATGCAAGTCTTAACAGGCTGAGGTATCCTGCACACTGCAGAACAGAATCAGTTTTATACCTTACATCAGGATGGACTTTCTCAAATAAAAGAGAAAACCTGAGTGAAGAGCTGAAGAATACTTATAAATGATACTGAAGCTAAGTGCTCTTTTAAATACTCTTAAGATCTAATCCTGATACCATCTGCTGCACCTCTTATAGCATAGTTTCAACATTCCAGAATCTAATTAGAACAGAAGAGGTGTCAAAGGTTGTTTATCAAAGCCACCATATCTGATTCAAAATAGTGAGTGGTGCTGCCTATGGAAGGTGATCCTCCAGGAGCATCAGTAAATGCCAGCTTTTAATTGAAGGTTTTGACTTCAGAAAATCCATTCTCGTTAGTTTTCATTCAAGTAAAAAAAAAAATCACAAAATAACAGCAGGTAATTGTTTGTAGGAAACAGTCAGTCAGGTGGGTCTGGTAGCTTTCCATACTAAATGTAAACCCTGCCTCTGACTCTTGTTCTCCAAACAAAAAGAAATCTTTAATGATCCTTCCCCCTGCAGGTTAAGGTAAGCTATAAAATGACAGAGAAATTGAGCTATACAGGAACCCACAATACCTTAAACTCCAGAATACTTGTTACCACAAGACAAACAGGTCACAAGATAAACAGTTACCAAACTTCCAGGTTTGTTACAGAATCTCATCCATCACTTCCTGCAAGTTAAGAAACTACCTTTTCATCTGCCCTGCTCTAAGCGATCAGATCTGCTACCCAGTGTGCAACTCTGAAAACCAAAGCTCTACCAAGCAAAATGTTAAATATCTGCCCGCAAGCAACAGTTCAAGTAAAGCCTTTCATCTCCTCTTACTCCATCTGTTTGCATAGCTGTGAGCTCCAGGAATCTGAACGTTGAGACCTCCCTTCTTTCTGCTTGATCTCAATGCTGAGGGAGTTCTCACTTTCACGGCTGCAGTGCCTCTTCTTTCTCTCAGTGTGAAAAGGGAAGAGAGGAGGGTGAAGAAAAAGCCTGTTCACTGGGGCCCTTCTATCCCAGAATGGCATTTTATTAACTTTGTATCTTCTTTCATGTACCATATAATCACCTCCACATCACAGCATCCAAGACAGACTCTGAGACAGTGAATATTTCCACTCAGACTGTATATAAATGCTCTCAGATGGTTCAAAGCCTGCATGTCTATGGCCAATCTAAGAAGCTTTCAGAACAACACATTCCACTTTTGGAGGGCTGTGTCATTCATCTCGTGTCTCCCCCCCACCTCCCCTTTTCTGAAAATTTGTTTTGCAACAAATGGGTACATTAAGCAGTGCAGTAGAACTAATGGGCTTTACAGGTGATTGTACAAGACAAATCATATGCAGAGGTCAAGCAGTTCAAGACCCCCAATATACTGCTTTGTTTCTGAATTTTCTTTATCCCTGGACTGTTTTCTATTGCTCTCCCAGCAGTATTTGCAAAACCTTTTTTTCCTGAAAGGGATTAGATTCAAACTGCAGGTCTAATGAACACATGTGAAAATGACACTACTTTGCTGTAAAGCAAGTTTTGAAATCAGCTTAAACTGATGCAAAACCTTGTCTGGATATTCCTAACTTTTATCTTACACTGACTTAGCTTGAGTCAAATTCAATAAGCTAAATTGATGTAAACTCAGGCTAAATGCATTCCAGAGCATCCATAAAAAATCCTATCCCTGTTTGAACAAAGAAATTTAAAAGCTGATGTCACTGAAACATGTGATTTATCACGGTAAAAACTAATCTTAATACACGTAGGAAAAAGCATTTTGTTCATGGAGCAGTAATGGTGGAGTGTTTTTATTTTTCACTGGTAATGCAGGACAGCACCATTCAGAGGTATGCGATATGTGAGGGAAATGGAAGGGTAAGAAGTAGAAGAAAAGAACAATTTTTCACAGTTATCTTATTCCTACCTCAGCTTTCTTTAAACACTTGACAGTGTTCTGTTGGTTTCAGTGGAATCGTGTATACTAAAATCGCTGGTAATTTGCTTGTCAGAATTGAAGAGTAAGAAAAACAAACAAGACCGTAGCTGAACAGCGAGAGGTTTCCACACCAGTAGGACACATCAAACACCAGTGACAATCTAACTGGTGAAAAGGAGTTCCATGTTCATATTCATTTGTATTCAGTAGGTGTGTACAATGAACCCAAGTCTCAACTCACTAGGGGTATTTTATGCCCTATGCTTGAGATGAAAAATGTCAGAAACCGAAAGCTAAACAAACCAGACAACTATGCTCACCCAGGCTGATTAGAAAAGGGGCTTTAAAAAAGTTTATTTAATATATTAAAATGCTTGCTGTCAACACCTTTCATGATATGTGCTTGAATACCCTTGATTAGGGTTTGTGCAGCTGTGGTCCTCATACTAAATTAATTTTGTCAATTGTGGTGAGATGATAGAAGTTTTCCAGCTGTGTAATCATTAATTAACTTGGCTGCATTTGAGTGGCTCCAACCCATGCTTGTCTGGGAAATACTCAACTTAGATAAAACATCACCTCTGCCTTTTGCTTAGTGCTTCTTACAGAACTAAAATTTTTTTAGTTTTTCCTTTTTATTAAAAACCAAACAAACTAACCAAACAAAAAACCCAACAGAAAGTGCTGTGGTATGATGTGGTAGATTGACTATTGGCCTTTCCCATACTTCTATAATTCAGACAGGGGATATATAAATTACAGACAGAGGATGCTTTAAGGGTTTGGGAAGAGTGATTTTCTCTTTTTATGCATTTATACAGAGCTAGTAACAAAAGGGCTCTTGCTTGTAACTGTAATCTAAAGTAAAAAACAGCTTTTCAAGCTTTTCCAGAAAATTCACGTAGACAGGATAATAAAGACCTGTAGCAAAAGTGTGCCAGAAGAGATTTAACTGGTCACTATCCAACTTCAACTTCTTGGCCAGTAATTACTTTGTGTATTTTTATTTGCACCTGAGGAGTTTCCCAGTGTCTAGTCTTAGCACCCACAGTTCAAAAGACTTCATTTAATAGGCAACTTATTTACATCTTACTGAAAGGAAAATAACCTGCTCTTTAATGGGAACAATTGGGTTTTGAGAGATGAAGTACTTTATGCCCTCAAAATTACAAGAGTTAGTAGAAACTGGGCACATTGTACTTCCTTACAAATAAATTCACAGTAACTTTTGTTCCTCATCTGTTTTCTTTTTCTGCAAGTCAAAGCATGTTCTATGAAACAGGAGTCATGAAGGGAAACAAGGAGGTTAAGGACTTAAATTGCAACATAAATTACAGTCAGAATCATTTACGTCATTATTCTTCTCTGTGCTAGTACGATGATAGGAGATTAGATATTGCAAAGAGACTTTCTAGAAGGACTTAATGTCACAACTTTCTGGTCAGAATTAGAACGGAGCAAGAGACTGAATGCTCTCTGAGAGCTTTGACATCTCTTGACTAGAGTCTTCTTGAAAAGCTCATTTACATCTCATTAAACAACACTACTTTGTTACCTTACTCAAAAGCTGTTCCTTCCACCTCTACTAGGAAAGTGTCAGTCGAATGTTCCATAATGATCCTGCCAAAGGTGGATGTTTTGTCAGTAGGAATTACTGTCCGTCTCACTTTGCTCTAATAAGGTATGACTCTTTGCCAGCTCACAATTGAGCACAATATTTATATTTTGTGATTCTTCTTATGCCTCCACAGTGATGCATGAGCCAGGACTCCAAATACATAGATGTATGACTGAACTTCAGATAAATCTTAAGTCTGTGATAAGGTCGGAGTTTATTTACACATTAGAATGTTCATATATGTAGTTTTGATTCATGTGGTACTTCAAAAGAAACTAGAATTAAATTTCAGAAGAAGCTCAAGTCCTGGAACGAAATAAAATCCAACCTGTAGTTAAAAACCAAGTAACATCACTATGAGCATGAAGAGAAGAAATGTCACTATAAAATCTTCAGACTTCTGTAAGAAAATAGTAATATGCACAGGGACTGACAAAAAAAAAAGAAATCTTACATTTTAGAAAAGTATTAACTTAAAAGATATTCTTAATTCCCTTTGAAGTTCATGTTAAATATGTGCTTAACTTCTTGCCTACTTGGGGAATCACATCAGCAGCTTGTTAAATCATTTCTGCATAGGAGCCCGCTGGAGCAAGAAACAGTTAATCTGAAGAGGTACTATTCCTAGAGTAAGTCAAGTCATAACAGCAAGAGCTGCTCACTCACACAAGCTGTCTACGTTAATTTTTCTTTGGTGGATCCCTCTGTTATTGAAACAAATTATCATGATTCTTCTGTTTTTCTAACCGGCATCTTCAATGTATAGATTCATATGCTGAACAACCTTGGAAAGGGTATACAAAAAGACTGGAGTAGCAGTCCTGTCTTTTCCTTTGCAGCTCAGAAATGCACTGCCAAACTCAAACACACCAAATCACTCCCGTCCCCGAATATTAAGTTAAAGGTTTCTCATTATTTACCTGAGAGGACATTCCATGGCATGGATAAAGGATTGCTTTGTCATCCTCTTCAGCTCCCTGATCTAAGCAGTAGCCACTAGCTTTGCTATTACGCACCTATAACCAAATCAGAAGAAAAGTTATATTAGCAAGTCCAGTTTAGCTGTGCTACAGCTATTGAAGCATCTAGTACATAAAACTGTTCTCTGAGAAACACATTCTTCAGATATGACAGTAGATGACAATAGTGAATTTGCTCCAGGAAAAGACATTATTTGGACAACCTGCTGTCTTTAGAGACCTTGGGTCAGAGTTATATTTTCAGTAATTACTCAAGGATCAAAACACCATAAAAATCACTCTAAGAAACCAAAGCAAATTTTCACTCCAATTTTGCCTTCTGTAAATATAAATTTTGACCCTATATGTGGAGAATGTGACTTCACCAAACAACATAGGAACTACCCAGGATTAGTGTTGGCTGTGTTGTTTATTGTTGTTAGTTCCTATTGCCTATACAAAACCAAACAGAGCATGTGAAAAAACTGAATTTGAATTGAGGATATAGTACATGGTTATGTACAGACGTGACCTAAAGCACATCATTGTGAAAGGATGCAGCAGTGATGGGAAAGGCTTTCAATATATTTAAAGTGGGCGTTCAGGGATCCAATGATGTAAAAATTCATGTGCCTCCCCAGATGAGAAGAATTTACAAATCTAGAAAACTGAGCTGGATCTCTTGTGAAATTTCAGGCTTTCTTTTTCTTCAGGCTAGAAGTATTACATGCATATTTTGGACATAAAAAAGTTTTACAGGCATCTTAAACAAGAAGTTACTTAGGTGGACACTTGGAAATAGTCAACAGGTCAGTTGTGGTTTAGATAGTGAAACATTTGTCGGCTAATACAGAAATAGCTGCTGCATGAGGTGTTGGAAAAATCAGTAAATAATCCTTTATGTTATAATGTATGAGCATAACAAGGACTCTGATTGGCTAAGGGGGGTCACCAACAGTTTAATTTCAGGAGATCTATTTTATGACTTGGGTACTACAAAGGCTAAAGAAGATGAAGATGGCTTTATGACACAGCTTTAAAAAATGTGAATTGAGTCACTAGGAAATATATTTTTACTACTGTTTCAATCTGTTTCACATCTATTCAATACATTTATTTTCCTTTAAACTCACTAAAATCCAGACACCTTTTCCTGCAGGAAAATAACCAGAAGAGAAAGAATTTAATCACAAGCTTGATGTCATTTAGGATGAAGCCTCTAGGTTTTTTTCATTATGGGTATTTAAGACCAAAAAGGAACTATGCCAGTTTGTACTAACCAAATGGGTTGTGTGGCTCCATTTTATTATAAATTGTAATGAATTTGATACTTGCATCACTAAACTTCCTGTTTGACTAAAGAACCTTCTGTGTGACCAGTCAACAGAAACAAACTTCTTTTTAGAGCCCAGCTTGCTAACCGTCTGGTATAATTGACACAACATTGGCAGTTCTGCCAATGTTCTTCACAGTTAACAGCCTTCTCAGTGCTGACAGTTACTAATAGCTCCTGTTGAATTTACTAAATGTCTTTCCTCAGTTACTGCCAGGGATAGTTATATTAGGATGCAAAGTGATATTAGGCAATAAAACTTGCACTTTGTATCAATATCTGAAGTGCCTGACTTATTTTTATATGAAGTCAATCGAGTGGAACAGGAAGGAAGAATGTCCATTTATTTGTCTCATATGAAAATATATTGCCTTTGGATTTAATTGTAGTTCAAGTAGACAATTAAAACAGGATCTTAAAAACATTATGCAGCAGGACTGCTCTCAGAACATCACCCCAGTTCACAGTCATAAGTGACAGCAGCCCTTACATTACAGGTACATAATATAAAGAGTTACAGACAGCATGTGTGCCTTCTTTCAAGAGGTGGGTCAGGCATATGTGGGAATTTAGATTGGTTCACAGAAGAGAAGGAAATGATCCAGACAGCTGAGGTGAACCAAAACATCTACACATTTCTAACATGTTTTATTAGGGTTACAGCATTTTATTAGGGTTAAGTAGCCTATCTACTCAGCTATCTCCAAGTAGGTGTTCCAAGGTCTTACTCAATACTGTACACAAGTGAAAATGAAAATACAGAATTTGAGCACAAAGCAGCAAAACTGTTTTTCCTCTAATGATATTTTCCATGATGAGATGAAGACCTGCCAAATGGTAGCCTCACCTCATAATCTGAACAAGGATATGCTGTTTTTCATCCTGAACAAGAAAGATTGCAAAAATGAATTAATACAGTGAGTGTAAACCTTCAAATAGTTTGGAAAAACCCAAAATAGGGGTGGTTCTTTACCTAAAAAAGATTCAGCAAACTCAACTGTTCTCATTAACTGTAATTATTTCATCTCTCTTGACTGCTCATGTTTTCTTGATGACATCTGTGGCATCCTATTTGGGAAAATGATTACCTCAAATTTATGTGCTTAGAGCTGCTCTATTTTAAAATGAAAGCCAGGGAGGTTGTGTATCGTTGTTAGTGAGAATTATTTCATCTGATACACTCCAATGAGAGGGCGAGGGCTTCTCAAAGTCACACTTCTTAGTGCTATTAAAGGTAGGGGAGGGCATTTTGTTTGTTATGACTGTGCTGACTTGCAATTGCTCTGTACATATTGATACCCACTGCTAAGATGAAAGGACTGCTCGAATGCAGCCGTGATGTATTTTCAAAGACATACAGTACCTCTCCATAAGTGACTGTATTATTATAAACCCTCATCTCAGGATAGACATTCTCCAAGTACCACTTAAAACTCCGGCACTGCAGTCGCTGTCGTAGAGCTATTCTTTCAGAAACATCTCCAAAGTCAACTCCAGGGTTCTACAAAGCAGAAAAAGAATAAAGAAATCTCACTGCATTGACTTTACAGTTGTTTTCTTTACTGAAACCAAATCTGAGTTCATTTTGCATACCAAGCTGTATTTCCCTCTCTTCTTTCTCTTTTGTAAGTAGCAGCTCATCAAACAGCTGCTGTTGAGTGCAGACAATAAATATTAATGAAAGTCAGTGGAAAAAGAAGGATAATGAACAGGCAAAAAACAAACATAAATCAAAATAGAAGAATACAATAAGACTGTTGTTACTTACAGCAATTCTAAATGTTTGCAATCAAATCTGAACCCCTTAGCTTTCAGATTCTTTAAGAATTTAGGTGTTAATTCTGATCTAAGATATGGTAGCTTGATCATGGTTTACTCTAGTAACAGCCTTGGGTATTCGTTAATGTAAATGAGATCAGAACAGACCTGTTAAAGCTTCAAAGCAGAGCTGCTCAGAAAGTCATTAAGCTCCATTAAACATTTGCATAGACCAGCATTCAGTTTTTACTGGAACTGGAGCTCATTTGCAGATTTGAGCCATAAAATGCAGTTAAACTTAAAACTTTATAATTCTACTTCAGAATGTAATTCATGTTTGAGTACAAATCCCATTAAAAACAGGCTGGAGCCAAATCAATATGATCAAACCCAGTGATTTAAAAAATGTGAGGTCCTGAGTTGTGTCTGTTGATTTAAACTATTATAAATCATCACAGTTCAACATTAAGACAGTAACAGTTACCTCGTCTGAAAATCTTCTTCCAACACTGTATGAATCAAATGGACTGAAACTGGTGAGTTTTGCATGGATCTGTCTTAAGTGCCTTGTACATTTCCTCCAGAAAGATTTCTGAACGATTTACAAATTAACATCTAATGCAGAGTTACAAGACAGCAGCAAATCTTAGCTCAGGGTTTATTAGAATCCCCAACAGATGCCTCATTTTCAGGAGAGAATACAAGTGTAATACTGAACAGGTTTTTCTATTTGCCACATAAAGAGTTTGCTGTGCTCACTGCTGCTTGCTGATGCCTACTTTGTCATGAGCTCTCTATGCAGCATCCATTCAAATGAATGCTAATTTACGTACTACTTCAGGCTACATGGAAGGAAAGCAATTCTCAGAGGCACTCAGTACAATAAATCATTCAATATAAGATTCCTTTATCACTAAAATTGTTGAGGAATAGATCATAAGCAGAGGCATACCACATATTTCGTTTAATTAAATAAAGCCATGATGACCTGCCTCTGAGGGTTATAGGAATAAGATGCTGCAAGTGTGCTGATCAAGACACCCATTATATACAGATCCTCAATACCTCAGAAGGGAGCGAGTTGTGAAAAAGATGGTGGAAGTTATGAAACTGTTAATTTGGGTGAGTTTTGGTATTGGGAGAAAACATGCATTTTACTTGGCTCCTTTCTGCCCTATTGTGAAGTGAGGCAATACAGTGCCCATTTCTACAGAGCAGCAAATGGAGCAGCTATGAAAGTACTTGTGCTTACTTCTGCATTAGCTGCAGTTACCACATGTGGGTTACAGTATGATGGTACAAGAATGAGGTGTCCATAGAATGTAGGATGCAGACATACTCTTTTTAACCAGACAGTAAGGTTTCAAGTTCTTCTGCAGAAGGTTTTTCTTATGGCTTGTAACAGTACAGTACTACTTAGTCATCTAGATTGAGTACAACAGTAGAATAACTCTGTGAACTCTAGCTTCCCTTTCCTGAGAGCTAATGGGGTTATTTTTATGATGCACATTTTATAAATCAATTTTATAGAAAGAAAATTTTACTGTTTAGTACTTCTGCTGATTTTATGTCTCTTAATGTAGATGTGTCTGGGTTCTTTAAAGCAGTGCTGTATAGCTCAGTGCAGAAAACTACATCACTAAGTAAACTGAGAGATTAAAGAAAATCATGTTTTGGTGTAAATGCTTATTTAAATATTTTACCTTTTCTCAGAATTCATTTGCATTCAACATCCAGTGAACAAATTTAGGAAGGTTACTTTTTCATCTCCTATTTGAAACTGACCGTTTTATCAAATGGATGAAGATGGGGCCAAAATGCCCCTGAAAACTGAGGTGGACGGTGCTTCGTCTTCCTCTTACTATCACAGAAATCTTGTGCGGGAGAGAAGTTGTGCAGTACTGCCTTGTGTTAAGGCAAAAGAACTCTCTGCAACTACTTCTCATGACAAAAGTCGTCACCAAAACATGTCTTCATAGAGACCTTGCACACTGTCCAATACTGAACAGCAGTAGGTAAAATTTGGACATGTGCAAACATCTGGCGTATCCAGACATCCCATGGAGAAGGATTAAATATTGCTTCTTTAAGTATATGTATTTTCAAAACTACAAAATGTTTTCTGAGATATTACCTAGGTACCAAAGTACAAGTCGATATTTAGGACACAGACCAAATCCAATGAAGTCTTTGCAAGAATCCTGTGACTTTGATGACTCTAGGTCATAACCAAATATTCATAAAGACACTGCTGGGTTGGCGTATTCTCCCGTTCTGATAGGAACATTCCTGTTTCCATTTACTTCAGTCAGCTTTGGACAAACCCCTCATATAAGGGTTAACTGAACCATCATTACCTATGGATCTGTGTGCTTCCCCTCAGCTGCTCTCCCTGTGCCCCTTCACATGAATAATTTGGATGCAAATACCACTAAAGAACGCAGCAGCAGTCAGCTTCCACCTGACTGGGATATAACATACATTTCTTCTCTCCAAGAATTATACTCAGTGGAGATCTAGCATGTGATATACTTACAGAATAAAGTAATAAATTGAACCTCCAGTTTATCTAATATTTATATTACATGGATTCCTAGAGGCTGCCACATGCCATCTACAATTCGTATGCACAGTAAGAAACAGAACGTGTCCACGTTGCAACTCTCAGCCTGTAGACAATAAAGCTGGTTAACGTGAGATTCTTTTATTGCATACTCTGTTTTTTATGCTGGTGAGGTCTACCGAGTCTCACAATGAATGATGATATTTATTTATGGACATTTCTGTGGTCCTCACCACTGTAGCATATGAACACCTCAAAGTTTAATGGCATCCCAAATTAATGACTTCTTCCGAGGAAGTGCATAAACCTGAAACATCGTGCTCTAGTTAAATTATAAATCTGTGTCACAGCTCGTGAGCATACAACAAAAACTTACACTGAAGAAGCAAGTTTATACAGCAGAACTCTCTGTATTAAGCATATGCCAGCATGAAAGCACTCTTTCTCCTAAGCTTACTCACTTTGTACAATTGTAGTAATAATATCCTTCACCTCAAACAGCTAACAAGGAACAGCCATCCACATTTGTGCCTCTATTCAGGAGAGAGCGTGACCCATACTTACTGCCATGGGGATGTTCCACGCCATGTAAACATGCGACTTGAAGTCATCCATCCAGACCTCAGCGGCCCGCAGGGCATTGCGCTTTGCATAGTAATCAATGTCATTGTTGTAGGGTTTCTTTGTGCGTTCAATATGTGCCACACGAGAACAGGGTAACACCTCCATGCTTCCTCCACACTGCCAGACCTGGGAAAGTTGGAAGAAAAAACAATTTTTATTTTTTTTTTTCCTTTTTAAGGTGTTAAAACTGCTTCTTTTCAGATGCTGTTTGTAGAGTGTTCCTTGGAAATAGGTATTATCGAATGACTCAAAACAATTGCTCGACTTACCTGCTCCAGGGGTGAAACCCCTCTCTCTGCACATTGACTGTAACTGAGTCTGAGGTAAATGTAGCTGGCTAAGTTATTGACGTCATAAATATCCAGGTCCTTTCCCATAATGTCACTGTTCTTGGAACCATCAAGCAGAAGAAATATTATAAGGTGATGACCTCTATCATAGGGACTAATTTAACCTAGTGTTTGTTACTGTAACTTCAAACCTGTGTTTGGCATGTATATGTGGGGGTTACTGCATCAGCTCTTCAACTAACAAACTTCTAACAGTCTAAATGTCGCTGCCAGAAAAACCTGATACACATTTAGCATACACAAGCATTTCTGGTGCAACAATTCTGTACACCTTTACCTGCAGCCCAGTTGCACAGAAGCAATGAATGAACTTATCTCTCTGCCTCCGAGTTGATGAAGATGGATAAAAGCAGTTGAGTGGAGACTGGATCACCCAGCCTTCCAACCACCACCCATACTGTTGATCATTTACTATCTGAACTTCATGGTGGGAAAATCTCTTATGACTTCTTATATGACTTCACTGTTTGAATCAGCAAGGTTTGGAGGAATGCAGGGTAAGTGAAGCTTATGCATTTCAGTTCCCTCAGGTCTGCACCTAGCACTGCAGTCTAGCTGAAATAAAAGATATTAAAATATAACCAATAAACCATTGCTTTCCAAGGTTGCCTTCTACTGAGCATAAGAGCTCGTTTCCAGACAAGATGCACTCCAGAATAATACTGGGGCAGTTCTTCACCTAACCTGCTTTCTCAGGGACAAAGAAAAACTGCTTGGGAAGCAGCAGATAACCTCTGCTCCTCCAGTCTGGCTTTTTCTTTATCTCTCTCTCTTTTTTTTTTTTTTAATACTTTGTTAGGTAATATTTATTTGCTGTTTTCCAAACAGTTCTGTAGTAAATCACTGGCCATGCATAGGAATTTACATTTGATGAATGAAATATGCTGCAAACACACTGCTCATAAATTTGGACTGACATATGCTGATGATTTCCAGTGCAAAGGGGAAGTACTACAATAAAAAAAAAAAAAAGAATTAATTGATTTTCATGATCAGAGAGGAAATGAGCAATATGCTTTAGTATACTGCTATTTTCCCAACACATACTAGAAGTCAGCTATTTAATGCACAGCACATTTTTCTTTCTCTTGATATGGCTAATGACCTTGTAATTTTTATTTATATATTTTGATAGCAAGGGCAAATACATTATCTGAGTAACAGATTTATTTCCTTCAAATGCCAGTGCTCGTGCAAACCTGAAAAGTAGAAGGTATTACACTGTAACATTAAAGGAAACAGTTTAGCTCATCTGTAAATTCAACACAAACAGTTATTTACCAGCGATAAATTCTCCCCAGATGAAATCCACAGGGAGCTCAGACACCTGGCTTTGAAGAAAACAACAAAAAAAGGCAGCAGCAGCCTCAGGCCAGATAATGCTCACCCTGTCAGCTAGGATCTTTGGTGCTCAGCAGCCAGTGTGAATTTGCGCTGTGGTGTGACCACCCCATCTGCAGTCATCTAGATTGTTCTATGTTTACATTCAGTCACTTTTCCCTACCCCTCTGCCCCATGTTGCTTTTTAAACAGACTAAATCTGCTGAAGAGGGGCAAGGAAGGAAAGAAACAACCAGGAAAAGTATTCAAGGAAATTCTGCTTCCTTTAAAATGCTAATTTACCCTAGATGACTTGTTGGTTTTTTTTTTCTGGGAATACATAACTTTTAGCACCAGTGGGGTATGTTTCCCAGGATAAGGACGGGGTTTCCAATCCCAGGGAAAGAGAGATGATGTACGACATGCAGGGTGAGGAGGCAGTTAGATAGTCCTGTACCAGCAGGCATACATCATCGTGCCACTGTTGCTCCGTATCCCAGTTAAATGCCACAGCTGCTCAACTATGGATCATTTCTTTTTGGGCCAGACAAGGTCTCCTGTTTCACTTCATAAGGATTAATTGCTGTTCAATGGAGCACAGACATGACTCTGTATCCCCACACCCTTTCAGTGCACTGCTAAGTACATAGTGAAGCTCTTGTTCTCTCCCTTTCCAGCCCAATGATCATTTAAAATTACACAAAATGAAAGAGTTCCAGTAGTACAACTAAATACGTGCACCCAAACCCAGACAAGATCCCAGTAGGTAAGAACAGTCAGGTGAGACTCAGATGAAGACTCAAGACTCATGTCTGAATCAAGAGAACAGGGAGGATTTAGCAGCACCTTCTCCCCACTAGACACAGAATTGAAAGACACATGTGATTCAGAAAACCATTGCCTGTCTGCCTCTAACTACAAGAAGTCTCTGAAGTACAACAAAGGATGAAAGAATGAGGAAAGTTTTTCTGCATGAAACAGATAAGAGAGAGGTGAGTCAGTGGCTTCCCCTGAAACTGGTTGATTCTCCTCCTCTTTTCATCCTCAAAACTGTATTTAATGACCCATTTTAACAGCAGAAATCAACCAATTTCTTTCCATATCTAGCTATGAAATTATGCCAGAAAAATAATTACATGCATCTATATAGCATTTATCAAGCAGAGCTCTTAAAGTGCCTTACTGCAGGAAGCAATCTGTTTCTACCTCTGAGCATAAAATGATGCCCCAATCCCTCCAAATGGACACATTTCAGGCAGAGGAAACCAACTTCCACATCTATGACTCATCTTCTGGGATAACAACACATTTCCAACCCAAGGTATTCCTCTCATACTGAGCTGCTAACATTAAATGTGTGTTTCAAGGTTCATTTACTGAAAATGTGGAAGCAGAATGGTCTCTTCAGTTGCTCCCTACAAGGGTGCACATCACTGAAAAGCACACCCAGCCTTCTCCCCCTGGAGAAGTAAATCCCCAATAGCCAACTGTTTCTGACATCACAGCACATATTCATCAAACCTGTATTGTGGAGCCACAGCACAGGCTCCACTGAAGGCGAGGTAGATGCAGGCTCAAAAGATGCCCTGGGCTGGGCACAGAAGCAGCTCCAGCTGACAAGCAGCAACAGTGAAGCCGACTGGGTTCTGCTTTGTGTGCTTCTCGACTCAGTGCAGCTGCTACAGCCCAGGGACTTAGCTTTGCCTCCACGAGCGTCCCACTGTGCAACGTCTGAAGACATGATCAAGTAATTCCAAGAGACACTCAATTTATTTGCTAATTGTAGTTAATTTCTAATTTCGGTATTGCTCTTTAGGCTGCTATAAACAAAACTGATAGCAATATAAATGTTACCATAGCCGGGTTACCTTAGCATTTTTACTGCTAATTATCTCAATCAACTTTTCTATAAACAGAAATATTAAGTATTAAGAAGAACAAGTACCCACATCAGGGGTAAATTACAAACTGAATGATAATGTTTGTGGTTTGCACTGCAATGACTTAGAGGCATTAATTATTAGCTATTCCTGTATGCCTGAGAGATGGCTGTCCTGCAGAAAAGGGTTTACCATTGGGTATGCAGTAGTCAATCGGACAGCATATTCTATGCATCAAAGAAAAAACAAGATTAGATGGTGTCTTATCTACCAGGACCTAAACTGTGCTCACCAAAGTTCTCTGATTGCAGGTTGGGTATATGTTTAGGAAGGCTAATAAATTGCTGTGCTTTAACTCTTGCCAAACAAGAAGAAATTTTCTGAGGGAATATGTTTTCCCACAGTACTTGTTGCTGAAGGTCCTAAATACCATTTTAAATAGGTTATCAAGAAAAACACTGGTTTCCTAAAAAAGATCCAGAAAAGGTCTTAAAACAACTAGGGTTTTTTTTTTGATTTAATTATTAGGAAGTACAGTTTCAAAAAGAAAAAAATAACACTTCTGACCCAAATACAGGTATTTTGGGAATGAGGAAAACAGGTAAAGGAAAGTGAAATGCAAAATTCTATCAAACACCCTTTGGTGAAACAACAGTTTCTTATCTTAAGGTAAAAAAAAAAAAAAAAAAGAAAAGAAAAATGAAAAAAAGTCGTCAAACACCAGCCCTGGTCACTGTTGAGGCAGGATGTAGAGCTGGCTGGACTTCTGGGCTAAGCAATTCCTACGTCATGACAATATACAGAGAGATCACATTGCTGACACCATCTCCAGCTCTGCAGGTGAGACCTATTTCCAATAACATCATGCCCAGCTGAGTGAATGTCAGAACCTCAAAACATCATGGGATTTCATATTCATGTGAGCCATTTGCAACAGGGGAGCTGCAGCTTTCACGTTGGCATTCACGCTGATTACAGAGAAGGCTCTTCACTCTCCAGAGACTTAGCGCTCTGTCATTGAAAAGCACCCCATGCTACCTTTAACCTATTCCTTTTTTTGAGAATACATGTTTACTACCGGATCAGTGAAATGGTTCATGCCAAAAATGGCAATGAAATTCCAATATTTTTTGGTCATTCTTATGCCTGCTTTTAGGAGAGGCGGGAAAGGGGGGTGCCTGCAGTTAACATCTAATACGAGAGATTTTTCATTGTTTCTGTCTAAAACCCCAAATATATATCTTCACAAGTTAATGTATGATGTTATTTTGTACACTAAATTGACTGTACATGGTTATTTAATTTGCTACAAATGATTTCAGTAAAAGCAAAAATCAGTAGGTGAAAATACAAAAGGCATTGGTAGGAAGGTACAGCTAACTCTCTTAGAAAACTTTGTCTGGAAAGAAAGATCATGAACCTTAAGAACTTTGTATCCTGCTGTGAATTTTGCAGTTTAAACACCTTGGTGCTCAGTGACAGCGAAAAAGAAAAGTTCCAGACTCTCTTTTGCAGCTGTTTTTTCCATCAAATACACCTTTGATTCAAGCAGATAGAGAGATAAGGTATCCAAGAATGTTTAACAGTAGAAAAGAGACTTCAGTGTAGGGGGATTTGCTTCCAAATAATTGCCCTTTTCTCACAGTTTCACAGCCCCTGTTAATGGACACACTGGTTCTGTCCATTGACCAAACTCTGCAAGTTTACAGATGCCAAAGCAGCTCCAGCACAGAGTGAACCAGGCATTTGCCACACATTGGTCTCCCTCTTTCAAAACTGGCTGAGTAAACATTAGCTCCCTTTTTAAAGAAAAGAGCTGGGATTAGTCCTGCTCTTTAATAACATAGAAAAGGAAGCAATTAATGAAATTTGCAATAGTCTGAGACTTTGAGCCTATTTCTCATAGTTAGCCAGCACTCTGGAGGTGGTGCCAGAGGGACTATTACTGCACAACTTGCAATTGTGCCACAGCAGCTTTGTGCTTTATCTGTTTCCAAGAACTAGCAGATATTTCAGTGGTCCTTTGCTGAAAGGAATAGTCACTGCCTACATCTAAGAAAATGGAAAGAATCAGCTTGAAAACATGCATGTGGCAGCAGCGTCCTCTCATTTCTAGTACACCCAGCAGAGCACATTACCTGGCATTTCTGGAATGGCTTCTGCCAGAGGCAGCACTTCAGAGGTAGATGTTCAGCATATCCTGAAATGAAACCCTTATGCTAGAACTGAACTCTGATGTTTTGTAAGAACAGTTCTGAACTCCACCTGAACAGCACTTCATAGAAGGAGCCTTTCAGATTTCAGACTTACTCTTCTGTGTGAATGCAGCAGAAGAGAGGGAGGAGTTTTTTAAAGCAGCTCAGATATCCCTGTTTTATGATATCCCAGCGTGGGAATTCTTAAGAGTCAGGGATCTCAGGGTTTTTTTTCAATTTTGAAAGCAAAGCCTACCAAGGACAGATGTCTTCTAGACTACCCACACACACCTACAGCAGGACTGGAAAAGATTTTCCTACAATGAAAGAATTCCCCCGTATTTCAGAAATTGTGCTGACCTAAACCGTCAAGAATAACATCAATCTTAAATGTTTTCAGCAGTTGAAACTCAGGCTCTTTGTCACCTCCATCTTCCTCCACCCCCTAAAAACTAACCCCAGATTTTTTTTTTTCTTAAATGGAACCACTGACGATTTTCAGAAGATCTGTTTAGTGTTAAAAGCTTTTTTAATATAAGCATATTTCAGCTTGAAAGGTCAGATTAAACTGAAAGCCAATGTTTTGTTGTAAAAACAGCAAAATACAGTCTTCTGACAGCATTTAAAGAAGGTATTTGTTCTCATTTGGGAATTTTGCCAAAGCACAGCCTTTTCCACAGCTGTATTTTTGTTTTAATTTGTCACCTGGAAAAACCTCCAAAACCTGCCCATGAAACTTTGAGGAGGCCAGTGGGCTCCCAGCCCTTCTCAAAGTGTATGTGTCCTGGAGATAAAGATGCCTTAAATCACTGTGACAGACCATCCAAATTATGAGATCTGTCAGAGAGATTAAATTATGGTTCCTCAAGGTGAAAAAAATCTATGTACTTTCTGGCAAAAGTTGCAATACCTGAAGGGCAGGAGGAGACACACAACCCAGGTAGTAAATTCACAACAGCAGGTGCCACCGGGCCCTTCTCAGCTCCTTTAACATAGTCGTGGAGAATAAAATCTCTGTGTACAGCAAAGTTACAGGAAAATTCCTACTCTGATGAAGTCAAACAGAAAGACACCTCTTATAAAAGAACGCACATAGGAAGGTGGTGCTGTAGTTTCAGCCTCTCTCTCTAGTCAGCCATGGTCCAACAAGGTCTAAATCAGAATGTAATTTTCAGAGTACATTTGAAACATGACAATAAGATCCTTTCCCATCTGAAATGCAGGAGTTCTCTAGTTATCCTCCAGTCCTTAGTGGATGTGGCAACACTTCCAGTGCCTCCTACTCTAGAAATAAAAAATTAGCATGAATACAAAACACTTACAGTTCTTGCATTCTGATACTGACTGAAAACCAGTTTTTCAAAGTAATTTATAGGCTGACATTTTCTTTTTTTCTAATGGACTTTTACTGATATTCTTTCTTCCACATATCCTCAGTGCTGACTAGAGACTCATCAGATGTGCCAGATAAAGTGCTCAGTCTCTGTTTTTTACTTCACATAGGAAGCAGTTACACACTAGGGAGCTGTCATAATCAAACACATCATATGGAAAAATTAATCATGTGGTCTCGTTTTGTTCATCAACTACATTTTTATCATCATCTTTAAAGGCAGCCATAATTATGGTTTAAAAACAGTCCCAACTCTCATTGCTCAAAATAGCCTGTGCTATTTAATGGTGCACTTACAGAGCAAAAATCTTTCCACAATGGGACAAAACAGCTTACAAAAGAGAGACTTTTAGCTGCCAAAAAAAAAAGAATTGTAAAAAGGATGAAATTGCTTCTTAACATCCACAAATTGTGTGTTTTGTCAAAAATTTTGGGATAAACTTCTGACCAATGTTTCAAAATTACAGTACCCAAAAGGATCCTTGTTTGACCCATCATGACATTGTCTCTATTACAACCCTTGCTTTTGTGGTTTCAACTCCTGCCAACAGCAGTTTATAGATAATCTGCTAATAGCAGATACATAGGAAGTGTGACAAAATCTCACACATAAAAGCTAATTCTGTGCCACTAGGATAACTCCTGGTAAGTACCTAGTCCGCATTGCTCTTGCTGCCCCGTAAGGCTGGGAACATGCACCAGTGTTTCTTGGCTATTGATTTCGGAGGGTTGAATTTCACTTGGGGATCAACTTGTGTTGTTTTTGTTTTTTTTTTTTTAACCTGGCTCATGAAGCATGAACCTAATTTGAAGACAAAAGCACAGATATGGAGGATAGAGCTGATGCAGTCATATGAGTCTCTAGTATATGTTTGGCACTAATATTATCTCTTTATGATAATTAATATTTCAGTTACCCCAGTGATGAATACTTGGAATTTAGCTGCTTTCCCAAAACTATTTACAATGGATTTCAAAGGCGTGTTGATAAATTGTCTTTCAGAGTCATCTAATGGGAGGTTTCATGGCACATACAAAATGGCATCTTTTCTTTGGAGGAAAGTAAAAAAATTATTTCATAGATCCTTGATTAATCTTTAAAATTTGATAGAATTCAGTGTAGTTTGACCTCTTGGTTTTGTTCCCGTGGGGTTTTCTAATATTTACAGATGAATTTCTTTCAGAGAACAAAGGCAGTGGGACCATAATGTTCTTCAAGGAGACACTCAGCTAATGCACATTTTTAAAATTTCTCTGGTGGCTCTTCAGTAGCAAATGTAGAGGTTGTCCTTCACGTATTTCTTAGAGGTTACACAGAACCCCAAGCCAGCTAAGATCTCAGACATGGCAGTAATGCAAAGATAAAACCTTTCTGTTAACCCTCTTAGAGAAGAAAATAGATAAGCATGAAGAAATTGAAACATGTTCTAGAGAAACTCGCACTCAGCAACTGCTATCTTGCTGTAAAGATAAACTTTGTGTGCAAAGAACTAAGTCTGATAAATTAATAGACTGGCTGCTACGGGAGGGAGAAGATAGGATTTAAAATTTTATTAAAAGCATCCCATATACTGTAACCACTAATCTGATCTCCATAAACTTGTATTTTGCACAATTTTTACAAAGGATATTGCACCTTTGAAAAAAAGAATGTTTAAGGAAGAAGCTGATAATTTTACATGCAAAATAGAATTCCCTTCTACAAAGAATATTCCAGACTCCCTGAAACATCTTGGTGATGGGGGAAGGAAATTGCAAAAGACCTTCAGAGAAAGCTGAGCAGACTGCTAACCACATAGGCTGGCTGCACCACGCAACACTGCACGACCATGCTCTACAGATGGATTTCAAATATGCAGTAACTGGGATGGCAAAGACTAAAATAGCACTCCAAAGCAAGGTGGTTTGGGAGTTCTTGCTTCCCACTACAGAAGTTCAGCTATAACTGCAGTGATACTGGTCAAAGATCACCTGCTCTGATAAGACTGTTTCCTGAGGAGCTGGCGAGAAGTCTTCACAGCCAAGTAGAGCACAGTGGGAGTATAAGCACAAGGCCAAAATGATGGCAAAATGCAGCCAGGTCTGCACTCAGAGAAATGTTAAGAGAGCTTGTGCAGATGCTGGACTTCATCACTGGGATATGGAGCCTGTTCCTCATTCCCAGTAGTGGGCTCTTGGACTCACAGGACTGCAAAGCAAAGCCTGCTTCTGGTGATCATGACATCTACCCTCACTGGTACAAGTTCCCTGGCTGCTTGCCTGCTCCGAGTAGCTGCCCAAGGCAGACAGTGGAAGAATTATTTCGAGACTCCTCTGATCCTGACTGATCACTGCAGCAACGTACCACGTGCCATGCAGGGGACAGTGGCTCACCCTTCTGCTGAAGATTGGTTTCCTCAGGTGGAAAAGGATGGGAAGATGATCTGTTAGTCCCAGAAAGCAGAATTTTGGGAGATGGCAGCTTAGTAGGTAATAACAGAGCGGGAGACTATGGTGTATAGGAAACATCATGTATTGCTGACCTTAGGTGCAGATCAGCAGTGTTCATCTACCATTAACCTCACTGACATCATTGCTTAGGGCTGGTGTTAGGGTCTGACAGGAGAGGAATCACCGAGGAATGGGAATAGGGAGAAAGCCTATCTAAGGCAAGATTTTAATTTTCAAAGACTTGTTTTTCTTAACAAATGAATGAATGTTGGCACCTCAAAACGCTCCAGGAGTTGTTAACAGCTCCTATCACTTAAATGACAGGCATAGAAAAGCAATTGCTTTGAGGCAGATCCTTTAACTTCATAGACTGGAGATAACAACTCTGCTTTCTGTGTCTTCTCCTCAAGTCTGAAAGAGCCTGCAGACCTCTTCTTCTGGTCTATATGTTGGTTTTTGCAAGCCCCAAACATTTTTCCTTGTATAAAGTAAATATAATTTGGTAACTCTAATTTAGTTTGGTGATTGTCCCATGCAGATGCTTCTCATAACATATTCTTTAAAAATGCATTTGATTATAATAATTTTCTGCTTTCATACAAATTTAGTCAATTTTTTTCCCAAATCAATAGAGCTGCTGTCAGTCATTTCTGCTAATCTCTCAGTGCAGACATTCTTTGTACTGTAACTGTTAAAATTCAACAAACTGGCATTGAAAAAATACAATCCACATGGGATACATGAAACAGCATTAAAGACCAGCCCATCATCCTTGTTCCTCACTTCTCATTCATGTGATTGCTTTAGGTTGTTTCTTCTCACTTATTGTGAAAGATCATAGAGAAAATCTCCTCTAAATTCAAGTTTCAGCAAGGGATAAAGGCATACGCACATTAAGTTTGCATCAGAAAATCTGCAGCTGAGCTCCTGCAACATTTAAGTTAAGAAAATACCCGTTTTTCCAGATTCTGAGCTTTACAAACCTACACCAAACCACCAAACAATGCTGACTAGTCAATTCAGATGCTTCCTCTGAAACACAGGAACTACTATACTAGCTGCTACCATCCAGCGATCACTTGGATGCTATTTAAAAGAGGCTGAAGACTAGATCAGCTGAGCATAACAGCAGTCCAAACCAGGCTGAAGCACAGTGTAAGATGCCGGGTGAAGATGAGCAAGAATACTGAAGATCAGAGTAGGCATGCCTTAGAATCATAGAATCATTTAGGTTGGAAAAACCTTCAAGTTCATTGAGTCCAACCATCAATATAACTCCACCAAGTCCACTGAGAAACCATGTCCCTAAGCACCACATCTACATCATGTTTAAACACATCCAGGGATGGTGATTTAACCACATCCCTGGGCAGCCTTTTCCAGGGCTTGAGAACTCTTTCAATGAAAAAATTTTTTTCTTAATATCCAAACTTCTGTGGTTAGTCTACTCATAACATCAGATTTCAAATTTTAACTTTTTGAACTCAGAAGAAATAGGAGAAAAAATATACAGCAAGTTTGGAGTCATGTATATATACACATACGTGACAGCTGAATTACAGAATCACAGAATGGCTGAAATTGGAAGGGACCTCTGGATGGCATCTGGTCCAACCCTCCCTGCTCAAGCAGGGCCAGCTAGAGCCAGTTTTCCAGGACCATGTCCCACAGGCTTTTGAATATCTCCAACGACATAGACTCCACAACCTCTGTGGGCAACCCCTCGACATTGTCTCAACAGTCTGATTTCAATTACCTTTCTTCAAAACGGCAAATGAAATTATTTTCACACTATTTAGGGTGCCTGGGAGAGAAACTACTTCCAACTTTGCAGAACGTGTAACTGAAAGCACTTTTTCTAATAGGTGGGCAAACACATTAGCCTAAAACTAGGGAGAATGTCCAAGAGCATCTCCCTTCAATTGTTACCTCAGCTAAGCCAGGATGAGGGTAAAAGGCAAAAAACTTAGTTTCTTTTTCTTTTTTTTTTTTTTTTTTCCTCAAAGTGAGTTCTCAGCTTTCTTGTGTAATAGCATTAGTTCATACTTTCAGTCTTTTGCTGAAGAAATAATACTTACTGAGTATTCAACATTCAGTAAGAAGCCGGAAAAATGATAAAATGCTTCCTTGGCATTTTAGCTGAGACCACAGGGAGGAAGAATAAAGAGTGGAATTTATTGATGCTTCCATTAGAATAAAGTCATTCTTGAATAAGAAAATATTGAAACAGACTGTCTAATGAAGTGATCACAAAGGGTCTTTTCAAAGAACTGTAAGTGGAGTCATCCTCATTTGTTTTCTCTTTTCACAACAGCCCCTTAAATGATCTTTGCATATTGTCTGCACTAAATCCTGCAGGGTTGCTATTTCATTTTAAAGAAAAAAGCTTTTAGGCTGCAAGGGATTCATTCAGTGAGAGCTATTATGCTTATTGTGACTCTGCTGCAGAGCCAAGGGATTTACTATATGCTCATTAGATCCTGCTTTGTTCCAAAACAATCTTTTACAATGCAAATTTTAGCATGCTGATCTACTTAGAATAACGTTTTCAAAAAAAAAGGCTATTAAAGTAAAAGCTTCTTGTAATGCAGAAACACTACAAACACAGATTAATTACTAATATTTTAGACCATGAAGACATCTGGTGTCTCAGCTTAAATTCAGCTTTGAACATGGTTACAAGAAGTCACAAGGACTCAGTGTTATGGGTACAAAGCAATAGAGTGGATGGGCACAGAGCTCAGAGGCCACCTTATAAAGCCATCATAGATGAGGCACATTTGTCAGTTGGCTTCTTGGTGGTTGGTGTACAAAGAACCTGTGATTTATTCCTGTGCTGGCACCTGCAGCATCTAAGTGGTGGAGAAGCCTCACCAGTAGAAATGATCGTTCACCAGGACAGCTAAGGAGTCTACATGAGATGAAAAGTATAAGCTCTCCACAGCCTTGCTACATAAGCATGTCTGGGGGCAGTGCCAACAACAAAAGGAAAGAAAGTGAGGCAAATGTAGCTAGAAAAAATGGCAGAAGTGAGTAGAAACAACTCACTGAGTTCTGATGCTGGATGTTCAGCACTCGGGGAGCTGTGACAGTTTCCATCCCTTGGGACTGCTCTTTAAATTCCTGTTTGGCAGCTGTGACCTGCAGAGGTATTGATGATGTGGGGCGTACTCTTGTTTTTCAACGCATTAATTCTATCTTGTTCCTCCTCTATGACCTTCTCGAGGGAGCAATTGTACGAACACAGAACAATGAATATTATCATCCAGGAGATATACCTGATAGCTCATTCTTAATAGTTCTATAAATCTCACTAAGTCTTAGTGCTTTAAGTGTACAGCAGAGATAATACTGCTGGAAGGAATAGCATGAACCCATCTCTCATAAGTACAGAAACCAGCCAGTCTAGTGACACTACATTAAAGCATTCTCTCTTGTACTCTGATTAGCAGAACTCAAGCTGGAGGTAAAATTTATACTGAAAACTGATCTCTAGGAGGATAATTAATAAAATATCAGAGAAAAAAATAGTTTGCTAGCAGAAGTACTAACAAATCACCACAGTAATTCCAGACATCCTTTCCCGCACACCCAATTCTAATTCACATCAGCAAACTAAACCTGTGATATTTATTAAAAAAAACCCCTACAAATCATCACCTGCTTATACTGGACAAGTTCATCTGGTGGGAATAAATACCTGCTGACTAAACCAATACATGATTATTGAATTCAGATGGTGTCCTGTTTTACACACTAAGTACCAAATCCTTAATAAACCTAAGATGCAGATGTGTGAGCATGGCTTTCACTGGGAAGGCTTATTTACATCAGGCGACAAACCCATGATTAAGAAAATCATGGGGAAAACATAACCAGTGCTATAGGAAGGTGATGAAGGAGGGGAGTTGCCCATAAACAGCTAGAATAAGGTACCTGAAACATGTCTCGGAAGTTTGAAAAACATGCTGTTGACTACACTGCCCTTTTGCCCAGCACAGCTACCCTTGGCAGCCACCTGAAATGCAAGATGAGTGGAAAAAAAACCCAAAACAAACCAAACCCAAAACAAACCAAACTCTCCAGTGTGTCTGTTACAAACATGCTTTGACTTCACCTTTCTGACGAAAGGACAGTACATGTCTGGAACAATTTTTTGCTACCTGAGAGGAAACACACAAAGGCACAGAAGAAGAACTTTAACAGAAGAAAGCGCTATTATGTCCCAGTCATTCACTCTGCTTAAACGCTTTATTGCTACTATTAATGGACAGATAATAACGTTAATCATAGGCTGTGAAGTGACTGACAAACTAAGCTATTTTATATGAACAGAGAGCTTAGTATATCACCTGAAAAGCTGGTAAAGGGATGAGATTTGGGTAAAACACAAAAGAAAAAGGCTGATTGTGATTTTGATGTATAACTCCCTAAAGAATCTCCAAATCCTACGACTGCAAAGTAGGCTGTCACATTTGTAGATTTGTTGCCTCTCGAGGGAAATTCAAAGTGAGGTGTATCACCAGACACAGCCTTTTACTGTCTCTTTTCATTTCATTTCTTCAGGACCAGTTATTCTCAGTTATGAAGATTTAGACTAAGGCTTGCTTTAGTTGACGAATTCTTTTGTTTGGATTTTTTTAATAATTTTTTTTTTGTTCTGTTATATAATGAAACCAACAGAACTGTATTGACGGTGACATATAAAAGATTTTGCTGGGCATGTTTTCGTTCATTAGAGAGGACACATTCCATCTAGCATAAGAATGTGAAAATACACATACGCATTTGGCAGTATTTTTCCCAAGAGCTGAAAGTGTCCTCACAATGGAACACTGTAAATATTAGCTTCAGCTTATTGGGAAGATAGTGTCCTGTATTATTAAAGTGCTGAGCAAATAGGGGATGTTCTTTGTTTGCAAGAGATTTCTAGAAGTTAAATATATATAGATACAGATATGGTATCAAATTGAACCAAAAATGTGCTTGGCATTTCAAGGTGTTTGAGAACTCAAGATATGGAGAGAAAGTTCATTTCAGATCAAGCAAAATATTTTGTTTCAACAGCATCTGAAAGTACACTTTTTTTAGAATGTAATTTAATGAATTCTCCTTTATCAACAAATAGATTTAGATAGAAAATATTTTTTGGTCAAATCTCAATTATTTTCCCAAAAATTATTTGGAAAATTACTGTTCCATTATAGACCAAAAGATCACTAGTTGATTACAAAGTAAACATTGACATTTATCTTTTGCCTTTTTATGGCTTCCATAATTAAGTCATTCATCACTGTTCTCCACTCCTAGTCTAGGAACCTACACACCAGATTTCTGCTGTGAGCAGATGTCTAAAAACCCTTCAATTAGAGACAGTCTTGAAAAGCAACTATGTAGAAGAAAGACCTATGCTCTGAGCCAAGTATATGTTCTTCACCTTGGACTTACCACTTCATGCTAAGCCAGAGAGAGAGGTAATCTACAGCTAACAGAATTTCATCCTAAGTCATCTCTTGTTCTGCTTCCCTGTACCAGACAGCCTCCTGCTAAACCATGTGATGACTTCTATCACACTGGGAATCAGCAGCAGTTCTGCCCCTGCCCTTGGAGACATCTGTAAGACAGAGCTCTGCAGAGGTTAGAAATGTTTTTGTATCATCCTTCCTTGCTTTTATCCCAGGACTTTCATCATGACACCTGAGAGCGCTTTGCACACCCCCACTGTGAGCAGGGAGAACACTATCCCAACTTCATAAACTAGGAAATAAAAATGGATATTTTTCATGCCACCTTTTGATGACTCTATCCTTATAAAAAACCATTGCCTCCATGAGCTTCTTAGCATGGAAAGGATTAGAACTAGGATACACTGGACAAGGATTTCAGAGACAGCATGCTCACCCCTCCTCCTCAACCCTTCCCTGGCCCAGCACAGAATTCAGCCCCTCTGCCTTTCACATACCGTTAGATGTTGAAGGGGGTTACAGTGCAAACATACACTCACAAACATGGCTCCTCTTGAATTCTGTCTTCCAGAGCAAGCCAGAGCCATTTTATATATAGTACACTCATGAAACACAGGTATCAGCATAAAACTGACCTCAAAAGGATGTCAGATATGACCAGTAAAGTATCGCGTAAGAAAAAAAAAAAATACCAAGTTTACTTAATGACCTAAATGGCATTTTATATTCCCAGACAGATGCTATAATTTTACTCCAAAATACACACTTCAGCTACAGCTTGGCTAAAATAAATAATTACAAACCACTTTGCTTCATTAAAGCCTGAATTTCCAAGAACTGAAAGGGACAGTGGCACAGGATTAAGTAATTCTTCCCACACATGGCTGATGTGTTATATGGCTGCTGGGCCACAAGTCCTCTCCATTTACCAAGCTCCAGGTTTTATCTAACTATTTATTTGTGGAGACTTCATTGTAAACATTCTGGGCTGTCAAGGAAATAATCAAGAGTCTTTCCTACTTTTCTTTTTCAACCTAAATACTATTCTCTGTTAAAGAACCTTTTCTGATAAAATGAGATGGATGATAAGAAAACAATTACAGGGCTGCATTGCTTTGCCTATCATCTGTAAGAAAATTTGAAAAAAATAGAGCTCTACATCATTTTTATGAAGGCAATTTTCTGGACTTTCAGTTCATTTAATTTTGCCCTGGAGCATCTTTGCTGTGAGTAACATGGAATGCAATCCACTTGTCTGTCCTGATGCCTCTAAATAATCTCTTTCCATCTTCTCAGAGCCAGGCTGTCACAAGCAGTGTAATACCTCTACAGAGATGAAATAAGACAAAAGCAATAACCACAGTCAAGGCCCCCAGGGATTTCTTCACTGGCTCTAACTACAGTGTCCACTGTATCAAAATCCTGCCTTGCTGCCCTGTGTCAATGTTTACATGCTCTGCTGCTTCTCCCACTCACATTCTCAGAGGAATTCCAGCCTTATTATCTGCTTTGTCAGGTGATGGCAACAACTATTTCCTTTCCCCATTTCTCATGTCACTGCCACCTCCTGCCATCCGGCTCTGATCACAGCCTCTGCTCTACAACTAAGCAATTCCATTATTGTATGAAGGACGCCGTGTTTAAAAAATTATTCAAGTACCTTGCCCCCCAAGGAGAAAAGGTTCTGTGGCTGCTGGTCTCCCACTGCTGAGACTAAACTGCAGGTTGCATGGTTTGTTTTGGCTGGGCCAGAGGAAGACCTTATCCCAGAGGTGTTTGTGTCAGTCCTGGTTCATTCCCTCTGACCTCCATATTGCCCATCCCCAAATGATTACTCCTGCTTGACCTGGTCATCAAAATGCCCTGTAATCTGGGTAAATTGTAATTCCAAATGAATGATACAATCTATTTTAAACACTTAATAATAGGAGCTGCAAGACTATATCATTTTGACAGAACTGGGGAGACTAAGTACGTAGCTGAGGTTTGAGGGAATGGTAAACTCTGTTTCAGGATGAAGACTAAGAAGAGGCAATATATTTTTACCTAACTTTGCTGGGGAAAAAAAGGCTGACTGTAATTTATGTAGGCACAGACCTGTTGAAAGGGTGATTTTCAGTTCTTTAAATGAAGAGCACTCTGGCTGTCAACGTGACAGCAGTTACAGAAGCTTCAATCACAGCCAGATGCCACACATGCACATATTAAAATACCAGAAACATTTGAGAGGTCCTCTGAAAGATGGACATGGACAGAAAGAAATATTTCCTCCCATCTGCCATAGAATCAAAATTGAATACAAAAATAAAATGTCTTATTCAAATTCACATCTGAACCTATGACAATGACAGAAAAGAACTCAGGTTTTGCTATTTTTGGGCTAAGTGCCATAGCTGAAAGATTATCCTAACATAGCCAGCTATGGTCAGTCTATGGGCTCTGCATAGAGCAGGCAGAGAGCTTTTACTCATTAGCAGATCTCTGCAGGATTTCTGGCCAGGAAACATCAGTTCTGCTCAGCATTTCAAAATTCGTGTTTAATCCATTTTTTCTCACCTTATTTGAAGATAAATCCTCCTTGGTGTTCTGACAGGTATCAGGAGCTGAGAAACACTGGCAGCCCCAGGTGAACCAGTATGCTTGAGCAAGGACAGAGCTCCAGCCTCTCCCTGAGCTGCCCCGGGAGCCACTGGGCTCCCCAGAACTGCACACTGGTGGGCTGCTGAGGAACATGGTCTCGTGAGAGATCAGGAAACAGTCTGTGTGGAATAAGATGAATGTAATGAATCATTGCCTTCCAATTAAGAAATACTCTCTTAATTATTTTTCCCAGTGTAGTTTAACTGGGATCCTCCTTCCTGCTTAGAGTCAGTGATTACTGCTGGTGCCCAGAAAACAGGCTAATAAATTCACATGCTGACAGATACATACAAGATATGGGAATATAAAGGCGCTATTCTTAAAGATGTCTAAATACTATATCCCAATAGCTGCAATAATTCATGTCAAAATGCCTGGGGGGAGGGCTCAGTAGCACCATCTCTTCTCTGGAGAGAACATGTCATATACATTCAATGTCTACCTGCATTCATGCACATAGACAGGTGGCAACCGAGTGGAGTATCTAAAGGTGGTAGCCAGAGTTCACCAGAAAACTGCAGGTAAACCTGTCCCATATCTATCTGCACTTGTCAAAGTGTTCAAACCTCAGGTGGAACAAAGTTTGTGCAAATGGACCGAGAAAAAGTACCTCTCTTCTTCTGGCAAATTAACTGTATCACATTGGTGTTCCTTCTAAATAGCGTGTGTTTCTAAATCTGAAAAATATGCCATACAGTTAAGAAACCAAATCTATTTTCTGAAAGAAGTCCAAGAGACAGTTTGATATCTAGTAGCATGGGAAGAAATTCCGAGTCCTAACTTTTTAATGTAGTCAAAAATGGCATAATGAAATCTAATAATTGGTAGCTAATGCCAGAGAAATTCTGACTTCAAAGTAAGTTGGTTTTTTTTAAGACAACAAAGATAATTAAACATTGAACAGCTTACTGGCTTACTGCGACAAATTCTCTACTACTACTATAAGGTTTTTTGCAGTGAGACCAGGCATCTTCTAAAACCCACCAAAAAACTCAAACAGATATTATGGGGCTATTTGTGTAAGCTGTTGGGTCAGGATATTGGTCCTCCATAGCCAGCCTCCATTAAAGAAGCCTGCTAGAAGCTGGGGGGTTTAACCTTGCAGATCAAATTTACAAAGTATTGTGGAGGAAGAAAATACCACATCTCAAAAGAAAGTCTGACAATCATCAAACTCTACTTCTCCAGTTTTGATAAATTATATAAAACTTCGCTGTATTAAAAATTAATCAGGCAGGTTTCCTCGACTGGGCTCAATGCAGTGTAATGATCATTTGATGCAGAATTAGAATTTCTTCTAATAATATTTCTTTTCTCAAATTTCTCAAGCTATGATTATTACAACTGTGGAGAATGTGATACAGGTGGCAATTAATAACTCCTTCACAAGAGGAAAAACACTGAGTACATACTGCATCACTTCCTGGTAATCTAAGACGCAATAGAATAACACCTTCCTCTGCTTGTAACCACTAAGAATGTGCAGTAAAGCAGAAGTTATCAAGCAGAACAAACTTAATCCACTTGAGAGTGGTACAGCCACGGGTTGATATTAATAAATTGATGAGTAGGCAGCAAGCAACAGCTACTACTAAATAGGCACCATGGTCAGAACTGAACACACTGTGTGACAACATCTCAGAAGCAACTGTTCTGTGAATGTCTTCCTCGGATAGAAAGTGAAAACTTTATTTTTAAGGTAGCCCTTGAGGACAGTCATCATATGATGCTGTTTAATTAAAAAAGAACAACACAAACCAAACCAAAGGCAAGAAGCAGAGTTACTGGGAAGAGGCCAGATGAAGCGAGTCGCTCCCAAATCAACTCTCTATAAACAGCAAAGCAAAACCACCTCCCAGCCCCTGCTGGGGTGACCAAACGGGCCTCTGAGGAACTCTGTGGTGTCTCTGGAGGGCAGCCCCGAGGCATTCTGCAGATACACTTGCTTCACACACCGTTGACCTTTCATTGCGGCTTCTGGTGCAGGTGCACCACAACCTCTGGGACACAGCGGGTGTGGGGATACAGCCTGCTGGCAGGTCTATAAACCTCAGCAATAACTTTTCGCAGGCAGCTCCCTGACTGCTGCAGAGGCAGACCCATCAACTTTCCTCGCATCCCTGGGTGGATTATCTCAACTTGGACCTTACTTCTAAAATACTTTCCATTTTTAACCACTAGATTGCATTTTGACTTTGTTGACGTAAGGAAAACTCCACTACTAGAAATCTTCTCTTTCATATCCTTTGAGATCATTAGAAACTCACTTCTTGCCTTTGCTACCAATGCAGAAGGGCATTACTGAGGGCAGAAATGCAATTTGCAATTGCCTGGAGTTCCAGATCCAGCCAAACACTTGACTGTGATTCTGTGACTCCTTCCTTAAGTATACAGCTCTGAGTTATTCCACTGACTATAGCAAGACCACTCACATGCTAAAATTAAATGACTGTTTAAGTGCCTTGCAGGTTTTGGCTTGTTAACAATTCACTGCCAATACCTCAACCCGCTCAGACTGTCTCACATTCTCACTTGTGGTTCTCTGGTGTTAACTGGAGTTTAAAAACTCTCAACTCCAAGCTGAACAAGTAAATGTGCTTCTGAAAACACCCATGAGAAGACCTACTGAAGAACCCGAATCTTTCCTACTTATGCAATTTTCAGAACAGAACCGTACATCACACTTATCTCATTATCAGTCATCACCTCAGGCAGTACATACAATGTGGGTGGGTTTTCTTTTTTCCTGATCACCCAGCAAGTCTTGCTGTCTCTAACTTTCTGTGAAACTCATGAATTGCCACTGAAATCTTTATATCTACAGTAGCCTAGAATGTAATGCTCTAAACTAATTTTATACCCAAGAAAATAATTTAATACCTAGTAAACTTTTTGGAAAAAGTGGCACATTTCTAAGCAGTGCCTCTTTGTAATGAAATCAAGACAAAGATGCTTCAGGGAGAAAAGGCCCATGTCTGTGAGTAGCAGCCTTGAGTACGTGCTGACACCCAGGATGGACATCAGAGACCTCACAAAACCAGACAGCAAAATTTGATTGCCCAACCAGATTTGGCAAAGCTGTAGCAATGGGTCCATCAATGAAGAGCTACTAATCCTTTTCACAACAGATGTAACATGCTGAAGTATACTAATGCAAATCAGGAAAGTCAAAATGCACTGAACTGAAGAAGCAAGTGGAGCTCCTTTAATGGTCCAACTAACAGATTTGGTTTGGATGAACTTCCCAAGGGCACAGACTGCTCTTCCTCAGAGCAGTGAGGCTGGAAAAAGCACGGAAACAGACTCTCACCTCCCTAGTTCAGCTGAAGTCTGAAAATGGGAGTTAATTTTGCGCTCAGATGTTGACTTCTGAAATTCTGCAGAGATTATTTTTTTTATTTCATTTTAACTGAGAATAGTGTAAGCCACCCCCAAGATGAAATCAGCATTCTTGAAAACATAACTTCAGTTGGTGAACAGAGTCTCATTCTTTTGCTCCTCAGAGCATCTTGTAACAGATCTAATCAAATAATTATAATGTGTTTTAGCTAAAAGGGTAAGGGAGAAAAACTGTATGTGAATGAAAAGAGGATGGGTCACAATAGTAGCAATGACTTGCGGGGGTTATTTCTCACATCCAAAAGCCCAATAACTCACAAGTACCCCAGGCATAAGTGAATTCTATGAGTCTTTTATGTAAGTAAAAGTTTCCATTATGCACCTAGTCTGATGCACTGTAACAATGTGTCTCCCTTCACAAAACCAAAAGGAATGTTTCCAAGAGAATGGCAAGAGCCAGAAAGGGTAAAAGGCTTCCTTGCCTGTGAAAATGCCTATGCTTCAATCATCTATACCTCTATATTTAAAGCTCCTAAGTGCTCAACACTCGCTTTTTGCTGCTTTGTAGGAAGCATGCCCTACAATGCGTCATTGGCATATTGTCTATATCCCCTATTTCCTTCTTTTTTTTCCTCTGGTACCTTTCATTCAACAAGACTAAACTGTATTTTCAGCTTGGCTGTTGTAAATTTACATTCAAGTCATTGAATCAAGTAAAGTTAGTATGAAACTACATCAGCCTAAAGGCAACAGCTGGCCAGAACAGCTTTTGCACAATACAGATGCACTCCTCTCACTTGATTTGTTATCACAATTAGACCCAGTAATCCTCTGTGTTTTCAGCATATGAAGAAAAAAAAAATCCATTGCTAAAAAAGCTAATAGTATATTTCTGCAGTTTGTCTTATTCTTGGAGTACTTTAGATGATGTCCTCAGCTTTGTAGAGGAGTTTATTTCTAAACTTAAATAAAATTAGCTTAAAAATGAAATCTTCTTTTTATTTTATGAAGAAGCTGTATTGTAGAAGATGATCCTGCACTGTGAGGGAGACAGCACATGTAATAGACTTTAACTCAGTTTCTCAATTTAGCTGACATCTTCAGGCTTTGAAGAGAAAGCCCTCATTGGTGTAATGACTGTATAGAAGTAGAGATCTCCGTGTGACCTCCTTCTGCATAAGAATACTGCTTCAATTCTATCCTCTGATCAGCTTCAAAAGACAAATGCAAAGAGCAGTCCATGCGATATATTATCTAAAACAAACTGGAAGATGCCAGGCCTAGTTCTTCACTCCAGCTCTGGATACCATAAGTGGTAGAAACCAGTTTGTGGCCTCGAGATATTCAGTCTTGGTTGAGTATCAGAACAGAACTTTCACATGTCCCCTCACACCCATATCTTGCTCCATCATCCATTTCTCCAGTTGCAGAAGAAAAACTGAAGAACTATAACTGAAATGGGAATTCTATTTCAACAGAAAATATCAGTCTCCCTGCTTGGTTCTTCCACTAGCACAGGAGCTGTGAGTGCTCTTTCAGGCAATAACCTGTAACATCCTTAAATGTACATACACAGTTTTAAGCATTTCCCCTATCGTGAGTGGGAAGCGAAAAACTGTGCTTAAAAAGCATTGTTATATTAGGATGGAATTAAATCTGCACTTGCCCTGGATGGTATTGCATCTTTGCTTGATGGATCTCTGTAATCATCTCCCACTTAATCAAAACACTACTCAGCATAGCTGTGATTACACAATTTCAAATGACAAGTAACTGTCTTCATCTTTTGTTTTGATGAATTCTGAGTCCTCTACATGGATAACATGGTTAATCTCTAATACAGAAATGACATTTAGTCACTGAAGCACATTCGGAATTTGACCAGAAAAAAAACCCCACCCCAACAACCAAAGGAAGAAGTAATCAAACACTATTTGATAAATGTGATAATGCATTGGGTCTGAGTTGTGGGTTTTGAACAATTTTGTCCAAAGTGTTGATCTTAGCAAAAGCAGGATAATTTAGCAAAAAATGTGCTAATCGACAAATGGAAAAAAAATACAAAACAACCCTGTCTTGTTTCACTTCTCTGATATTTCACATCTACAAGTTGCTACACAGGAGGCATTTTTTAAAAGAATTTACTATCATTTTGTATTCTGAACAAATTCACTTGCTCAGCAAGAGAAATGACATTACACTGCTGACAAAATATACAAAGCAGAGCAGGTTTCAGATATTCATGCCTTAGACTGTGTCAAAAGCACTGCAAACATTAATATCAAACCATGACTACTTCTAATAGAAACTATGAGAGAAGTCAAAATAAAATGTGTTTTCTAAAGCAAGAAGCTGAAAAAAACATGTCTCAGGATGATAAAGAGACTGTAGAAAATTCAGATACTGATTTCATGGGTATTAACTATGCATAATATACATACGTAAGAAGACAGCATAACCTTGTGGGTAGGGCATTTTTTTAAGTCTGAGAAGGGGAGCTGGTTTCAATCCTTGGTTCTGCCAAAAGCAGAGTATTTAAGTAAGTCACCCCACACCCCAGTGCACTCATATGTAAAGGGCAGATAATCAAATTCCTTCTGTTAAAAACACAGGAGGATCAGAAGCTGAAAAATACAGAAATTAAATGTCTTGGGGGTTTTCTTCTGTTGTTGTTGTTTTCAAAACAACAGCATGTGTTTTGAAATACTGACAATCTGCTGCCAGAGAACTAGGTCTTGACTTAGAGTAGAGATCCTTCAGACATCACTGATTATTGGGGTGCCTCAGTTTGCTAATGGCCCATTTGGGACTCTTTACAGACAGTCAATGAATTAATCTCTTTTTCATCCACTTGCAGTTATTTCCCTGTTTCGTAACAGCAAGATAATAGCTGAGCAGAGAGCCCCCTTTCTGCTACTGCCTACTTCACCATGCTGTGCAGCATGTCATGTTGTAACCACTGCCTTTTGTTAGATGGATCATCACAAGTATAAGGCCACATGCTATTAAATATAATTCTGCCTTAACTGAAGTGCCATTCTGTGAAATGGTTACTACTCCCAGCAATTTGAACAAGACACATATTAGGACAAACCAGCATTTTATGTCAGCAATGGATGATATCTACACCAAGAATGAAATAGATTGTATTTCTTTAAGTCTCTGATCTTCAAGGACTGCAATTTAAGCCATTTATATACAGGGAACATCACAGTGTATACAGCTTTCATAATTTCCATCTATCCTCAGCCACAAAACAACATCCTGCCTGCACAAGGGTAGCATCAGGGTGATCCTCCCTGAACTTCCCCCTTGGGTAATGATGTTCCACAGCACTGCTTTCTCAGTGGTTCCCTATATTAAAATGAAAAGTGGCTTCAAGTTCTGGGAGAGCAAGATTTGACTCTTAAGTAGGTACAAAAGAGGAAATTCACTGAAGATTGGAGGAGAAATCACTTAGTCATCAGCTTCCCTTGCCTCTTTGAAACCTTGCAGAGAACCAAAGCATTTAGCTCCTCAGCTGCTAGGTGGTCTCCTGAGTAATGTTAGCACCTGAGGTAGGTTTAAGCACTCAGAGTTTGCTCCAACTTTTATTATGCTGGCCCATCTGTTGGTGCTGGAAAACGTACCTACAAACACAGAAGCCCTGGAAGTGCTTGGCTGCCCCTTTAGCGAGGTGATTAGTAGCACTGGCACACTTTCAGGCAACTATTCCACTCAGACAGAAAGAAACAAGATACATTTTCATCAGCTGAAATACAGAAACTGAATCTATGAACATAAAGCATCTGCTATGTGCAAGTCAAAGAATAGAGGAGAAAAACTGAGAGAAACATCAGGGCTCTCAAATGATAAAAGCCCTTCTAAGAACAGCCTATTTTTGCTGAAAATGTGTGCAGCATCATTTGTCAGTTACGAAATTTTAAAGATACTGAAGGTGGAGTGCTTACATGACACTGCTCTATTTTTTATTTTTTTTTTCTGAAAGTCGTGCAATGCTTTTAACACAAGAAAACATCAATGTGGCAATCCCATTTCTGCCAAACACAGTTTGGACATTGACAGGCGGTGGTTAGTAAGCCTGTTAAGTGCAATTAGCAGTTGCAGGGATGACAGCATTGGACATCAGACCGCATGTCACTGCTTGCTGCTGAGAAAGAAATGGGCCTGCTCAAACCCACTGTGTTCCATGTGGACTTTAACACCTCTTACCAAGTGAACTCTTCTCTGGTGACCACATTCCGTGCTTCAGTCATGTCACACCATGGTCACAGTGTTCCTACAAGTTGTTCTTCATAACTCAAATACACATGCAATAGATTCAGGGAAGCAAGATCTTATCTTTCTATTTAGTTTCATTAAAAGCAGTTCAAGGCCGTACAATTTCATAGAAAACGTCTTTTTCATTTTCTTCAGATAAATAATATAAACTAAGTTCCACCACTGCTATAAAATTATGCCATAGTGATAACCATGAAAGTTTAGGGATAAAAAAAAAGTAATGAAGAAAGGTCTCTGAGCTCAAAAACTTCCCACTTTATCTATGTATGTATGTCAACTAGTAAAGCATATTCTTTCTATGGCTTCAGACATCAAGCCCATGATTTCCTGTCTATTTTACTACTACTATTTCCTATTTCCATTGTAGTACTTTAGACACACATCTTTGTACCTGGCACTTACAAACACAGATCCTGGCAGATATCATCCCTTTACATCCAGTCACACATCTTGGCATTACAGCGTAATGCAAATGTAGACATCAACACCATGGATGGGAAGCCAGCCTCCTGGCCCTGCCTAGTACAGAAGAAAGATGATGCATAGAAATTTAAAACAAAAATGGCAGCTGAAAAACTTAGGAAGAATTCAAATTTCTTATTGTTCTGATATAACCTGCATGATGCTTCACAAGGGAAGAGTGACAAACTACAGGGAGTGGCTGTAGCAACGTGAGTCAAGTACTTTGATGACTTCTTTTAAAGAAAATAGAGCAGAAAAATGTTACTTGGAAATAAGTGCCACAAACTGACAAAAGCTTTGCCTGACTGCAATCAAAACACAATCTTGCTTAGTCCATCTATAGACAGATAATGCTGCATTTAAAAAAAAATCCAGCTGCTATGAAATTCTTCAGAGGGCAAATCTGATTGACTTGTCAGCATCCTTACTGTTTGGCAGTTCCAAGAGCATAAGATATAAGAATCAAATATTAATAACCTGGTTTTTCAAGCTTGTTTCCATAATGTAAGGAGATACCTCTCATTAACCAGTTCCTTAAAATGATTGTGACTTCTCTTAGGTGAACTCCTAAGAAAGCCAGCACCACCAAGTCAGAGAATGGGTAACATGACCCACCCATCCTGAAAGTTCCATTAGTGTTTGGACAGGGTTCTTGCATCTCCTTCCAGTCATTTGATAGAAACAAACCAGAGCCAGCACTTGGTGGTTTGAGACACCTTGAAGAACACAGGCTCTAACTGTCCTACTTCTCAAAGGTACATGGCTGTTCACACCATCACTCCTGGTACAGCATCACTTGAGGGCATCATTGCACTGTAAACACACTGTCCTCATTTAAACCGTGACACACACTGAAAGAAAACCATCTCTTACCTCCAAATACTCACTGTCCTCACAGACAGACGGAGAAAATAAAGGAAACAAAGGCAATACTTTCCCTGAAAGCTCTATTTTTATCTAAGGAAAGAGATAGCAGTGGAGCTTGTGTTCCCATTTAATACGACTGCCTAATTTGAAGAATGGATTTGATATTTTTTCCTCCCTCCCAATCAGCATCCTCCTCCTTAATTTGATCCCTTCCTAATCTTTGTATCCTTAATTTTCAGTCAAGGATCATGTTGGTTTGAAAGCTTCCCTGCTGCTTGCTCACAAACTTCTTTGTGGTGTTTCTGTGAAGAACAATGCTGCAACATTTTTCAAATGTCACTAACTATTCGGTTTTAGGCAATCATTTGGCAAGCTAAGACAAGATGCCTCACAGCTTGCCTACATTCATCTCCAGGCAAACCCCCTGAGCACGTGCTGAATTTTAACCAGGCACTCAATTCCCCTTGACATCAAGGGGACTTACACAAGTGCTTCACACTAGGGAAGTACTTCAGGACCTTGCTGAATTGGGGCCAGAATTTTGATTGAAGACTTTGATGTGAGGAGTATCCACTTACATTTTCAGTAGTTTTTATAATCTCATTTGCTTTCCTAAACTCAGTAATACCTACTTCCCTTGTTTGGGGTTTTTTAACCCTAGGTAATCATGCAACATCTAAGTTAGTACTTCTAACCTCTGCAGGGAAGGTCTGGCAAACGTGCAGTCCAAGTTTTACCACTGAAATTTTTGAGCAGAAATGCAATGGCATCCAGATCACTGAGCATCATTTGCAACATTTCACCCCTTTTATTGTTCTTTACTTAAATCACATCTAGCAGTATACACAAAGGGATGTATTTGTGACAGACTGCACACATGCTTGGGAAGGAGGAGAGAAAGGAAGGGGCACTAAGTTGCAAGCCAGGATAGCATCTAATACTAAAATGACTTTATTGTTTCCACTCCACTTGTTTTTTTTTGGGCTAGCAATCAAAGCAAGCGGATTTACCTTAGCAGAGGACCTGGCCTTCGCTGTTCTTCTGAATTGTCTCTACTGGCTGTGTGTCAAAATGTCTTGGGCATTCAACAGGGCAAGGAGCCAAGACTGCAGGTTCATGGAGTTTTGTTCTTGTTTGTGGTTATTTGGTTGGTTTTTGTTTGTTTAGGTTTTGTTTTGTTTGGGTTTTTTTTAAGCTTCTTTTGGAAAGGTTTAATGGCATTTATCTACTGCAAGCAAGTGGGCAGGGCTTACAGAAGAAGCTTTGTTCAGCAGGCTTTGGTGTCATGCAGGCGTGCTGCCTTATTTGAGTACCTCTCTTGTGTAAGGGATTTGTTATTTGTTTGTTGTCAAGATGCCTCTGGGTATTAGCCCCCACTTCTTATAAAGAGATTATTTATCTATTATTTTTCATGCTGTTCTCCTCCAGCAGTTTCAGCCGCTGTAATACTTGAGGATGTTCCAAAAGGCAGAGGGATAATACAGGGACACTGAAAAAAAAAATAAAATAATCTTATGTTATGGCTTCAGAATCTCTTTCCTGAAATCCTTTTCCTTTGAAGCAGCCTCAGTCCCCAAATAGCAACTCCACTTTCCTTGCTCTCTCTTAATTCCTCCTTGATATCCACTCTAATACAAGTTTTTAACTTGGCTTTACTTGTGTCCACATGGTCCTATAATACTATTGCTAGATCCTGAAAAATAAAGCATGATCAAGAAGCCTGCCCTTTCTGGCAAAGATGACCCTGGAAAATAGAAAGCCTCTTGGCATCTTGATGGAAAGTTGTAAGGACCTCATTTTCTCCAGAACAGCTAATTTTCTCATTGAGCCATAGACCTGGGAACTGACCCAGTTCCAGCCCTGAAACTCCTGCACTAAACCACACAGCCCTTTACAATACCGAAGGCGCATCTGGTCTTTATAAAAGGAAAGAGAGGTCACTCTGAACTGGAGGCTTAATTTGGAACTAAAAACCACAAGTCAGCAACATGGAAGGTGCCATTACGGTAATCTCAAGGTAAGAGTATGAGGAAGAATAGGCAGATGGGGAAAAAAGTTAATACTACAAGGCTCTATTTCTCATCTGAGTGGTCACAACGTATGAACTAGACAGGTTTGTCCTCTGAGTAGGTGAAGGAGTGAAGCACATGCATGAAGCGTGAGTTCCAATGGCATGAGGCATTTCCAAGCTGTCCAAAACCACAGCACTAAATTCAAGCTGTTCTGATTCACTGGTACATGAACACAGAAATAGCTAAGTCTGGCACCCTTCAGCTTTCTTCAGGATTACAGGACTATGTCTGGAAAAACGTCAACAGCTTTCAACTCGCTAAAGCAGAAACATTTGACACAAGGCGTTTTTAACACGTTGGAAAAATAAACAAAAGTGAAACATGAATCTGGTTCCAGTACAGCTTCCTGGTTTATAGCCTGACCTGGTGTGGGCAGGTATTTATTGTTACCAATTTCAAGGAAGTCACACCCATCTCTCAAACGAAAATGAGACACAACCCCTTTATCACTGGCTATAACTGAGTTTTAGGACATATGTCAGGAATTTAAAAAATGCAGTAGCACCACGTTTGCAGCGGGCAGATAAAGAAAAGCCTAATGGGAGTGATGGGTAATAACTTGCACAAAGGGGTCACTGAGGTGCATGAAAAAGAAACATTATATGGCTTCACAGAAATCAGACAGTAACACCATTTACAAAAAAAAGTTACCTTGAGATACTGCACTAAATCTAGTGATGGATGTGCTGATAACTCAATACTTCGTTTTGTGTCACCACTGTAAATCAGAGGTCATTTTTCAAAAGTCCGAATGTTATTCTTTCTTGGTTCATCGTCAGCTGAGGGTTCTCAGCTCTAATGGCAAGAACAAAATTTATAATCCAGAATTTTGAGTTGACTCTCATACTAGATAGAAGCTTGTCTCCAGAGGTTAGACTAACATATTTCTTACTCTCACAGATGCTTGGAAGTTTTTAAGGAAGTCTGGGTTGACAAAAATGCAGAATGATAAGAAATAGGACACGGAGAAGAAAGAGATAAGAAAAAAAATCTTTTAAATTTTAAGTTTATAAGTCTTTGTTAGGCAATTTCTTCATTCTGGAAAAGCTGTCTTGATCTTCACCACCAGACCATTACTCTAGAGCCCTCAGATGTCCTTGTGATATCTGGTAAATAAATTAATCCATAGACAAAAGTCACTGAGCCCCAGTTCACTCCCACCAGCCCACCACATGGCCCTAGCACAAAAGAAAATCCATTTAAGGGCTTCAGTGGTGCAGGAAAGAAAAAAAACAAACAACAAACCACTTTTACTTTTGAGACAGATATTCTAGGGCTTGTCAACACAAAAGTAATTAAGATTAATTAATTAGAAGATATCAAAGTGAATGCACGCAAGAAAGTAAACATATTGGATTAGAATGAAAGCTCCAATTCAAGTGTAAGCGGCATTACATTGAAGACCTCGGTTTAGCGGTCTAAGGCCACTTTGCACACACCTGCTAACTTCACACTTTGAATTGATTCACTCTTTCTGAATCAAATCAGCAATACATTAGTTTCTTCAACACCGTCACTGAAAGGATGTGTCAAATTCTGAAAACATTTCAGAATTTGTCACAGACATGTAACCGAGAGAAGTGATTTAGTCTTTAGTGTTGACATGAGTAAATAGTTTACTGCTACCTTTTTGAAACACTGAAGTGAAACACTGTGAATAGTGAAGTGCACTGATGTCAGTCAGAGAAGCAATCTAAAACTAGAGTTAGTAAACAAATCAAGACAAAAGACAAGAAGGAAAACAACTTCACTGCGGACACTTGGAACAAGTGCATATAAAACTTTGCACTTTGACAACCTACTGCATCCCATCCAGGATTTGTTAAAAACAAACAAACAAAACAAAACACCCCACCAAAACCCCCATTCCTCCTAACTCTGCAAACATGACTGCAAAACTGATCATTGCTGCCTGAATGCCCCAAAAGTGGTTCATGCACCTGGCCAGAGCAGCTAGGCTGGAATTGTCCACACCACCTACTTACAAGATATGTATAATGTGTTAATGAAAAATTAACCTGTAAACCAACACACCATTAGGTTTCTGATTTAGATCTTGTCATTGAAACTAATGTCATAAGTCTATTTAGTAAGCTCATCACCCGTATAACTGTCTTCTCCCATTTACACATGACAAGGAAGCCTAAAATACTCATGATTACCAGCTCTGTTCACATCTCTGAATTATTCAGTTTGGGTTTTTTCCCTTTGTGAAAAAAAGAACAGTGCAGATCACACAGCACATGCTTAGAAAACTTATCTAATGACTTTATAGATATCTCACACTAAAAGATTCAGTGGATTGAACCCGAGGTTTGTATTATATGCTAACATCTATGTTTTGAACAGCCTTTTCAAACTCACCCATGGCCTTACTAGCCCCCTCCAAACTGTCTGAGTTACAGTAACAAAGGCTGCCACTGTGTGGTCATTTTTTTAGTATTCAGGTAAACGCAACATACTTTTCCTTTATTCCCTCACTTCAAATGGGAAGTTGAAAAGCAAGTTACTTCATCCTGTTCTAGTGGTGACCTGGCTGCAAGAACAAATCTAGCCTTTACGTATACAGTAGAACAAAATAAACACACAATGCTTTGGGCCAAATATTGTCCTCAGATACGTCTCTGTAACCCTGCTGTCATCAGCTGAGACAGACTAAAGGGAAATGAGTTGCATTTTGCTTCTGCCAGGGAGGAAAGGGAGCTGGGGGAATGCACAGATGGAAAGGGATCCTACTTCAGCCTCCTCCAGTTTCAAGCTTGAGATATCAGGTGCATTGCATGGGCATTATTTTGTAAATGTTACTAACATGATGTAATCATTTTCTGGTCATTTTTAACAAAAACTTTCATGTCACGCTTTAACTGCATTCATCCCATGTACAGATATACCTTTCAGTTTGCCCAGTAAACACCTCCCCTTCCTGTGTAACCTGCTAGTGGGAGCAAAACCCTTGTGATCCAGAGTCAGCCGATGCATGCAGTGAACACTGATGGCTGCTCTTACTCTAATTTATTTAAAACTTTGTTGTAGGGACTTCTGTCCTACATGACACTTCGCCTACAATGTCCACATGCTTCCTCTGATACCAGCACATGTCATGCTACCTTTGAACAAACTCTTCTGCACACAGCCAAGATGTGATGGAAACATGAATGCATGTGAATGAAGGATTGGAAAAAAAATTTCTTTTTGCATATATCATAATGATTCTTGAGTGCACTTTTCAGTCAAGGAAACTCAAATTATGAAAGAATCAATGCTTCAAATCTGCTTCTCTTCAGGGGAAAAAAAAAATACATTTTAAATTACACTGACAATTTTCCTTCTTGTCAAATTCATTTGCATAGTATTAAATATCTAATTAAAATACAACCACTAAATTGTTTCTCACTGGACCTGTCAGGACTATGGGAAAGAAAACTTCTCACCAATATAAAGGGAAAGCTGTGCTGTGACTCAGGCCTGAAGAACAAGAGAATTTCTGATGTTAAGGAGAGATTGTTGAGATGTCCATTTCTGATGTTGAGTCACTGGGCTGACACTGGGCTATCAAATACAATTCTGTTATTTTAACTGCCAGGAGGAGAAGGGATGCAGCAGAAAGATAGCACATGACAAGTCTAGCAAGAATGGCTTCCCAAAGCTACTGCAAGGCACGTGCAATGTAAGCCAGGACACTTACAATGATTCCAGTCAGGTAAGAGGGAAAAATCATCCGTAATCACCCAGCAGGGCTCAGTGCTACGTTTCCCATTACACAGCAATGCCAGGTTTTATGATACATTCTGGTACCATGGATTTTAGTCACAAATAACAAACCTTTGTGCAAATTCATTCTGCAAGAATAGCACCAGTGGTCTGAGTCCTTGCCAGAAGGAGACTGTCTACCTGCATCTCTAGTGAAGACAGTAGCAGCTCCCACAGGTGACCATTTAAAAGACCGATTTGCTTCTCAGAGGCAGAAAAATATTGTCAGATACATTTAAAAAGGCAAATTAGAAACAAAACAAAACATAAACAACATAAAATGGGTGAATACTAAGAACTTAAGGGGGGGGGTGAAGCCAAAACATGATACCCACTTCCAATTTAAGGCTCGGTCGAGAGGATCTGTGTTTGTAAAACCAAGAAGAGGAGCTTGTGGTCTGTTTGGACACCTAGGTCTGCCAACAATCCTTGTGAAATTAAAATCGTACTATTGGCTTCATTGAGCTCTTGCTGTCACATGATGTTCCTGTGTGGTTGTGATAAAAAATATCCACTTGCAGGCCTCAGAGAATGGCATCTGAGGCTCTGGGCAGCGATGGAAGAAATGAATCTGCATACTGGGTGCAACAAGGCCAGAAGTACCTGACACCGATGGACAACTGCATGCCTTGCCTTGCAGAGCCATGATGGAGGTGGCCCGTGGCACTTCAGGTGGAAGGCAGTTTGTTCAGCCTCTTGGTGCAGCAGAGAGAAGTGGTACAAGAGCTCTTTCTGGTTGGGAATCAGCGGGGACAACAGGAGGGCAGAACTGAATCCCAAACAGGTACTGAACTGCACCTTTGCACCTGGCCTTAATCCAAATCAGCTTTCACACTGTGAATAATTGTGACATTCTGTCCACAGAGGGACAAATAAGATTTGCCCCTCTGTGTTTCTTCTTCAAATAATTTCTCTTCTGGTCTAAGCCCACAAGGCCAGCAGACATAGTGCGATAAACAAATGTTAATGTGGCTTGTTCTTGCCAGTTAATTAATAGTTCTTCTCAGAAACCATTTAGTAAATTATTTGGATGATGAATAGTACTTTGAAAGGGTTTTGCAGTTACTAATAACACCATTCTGTCTTCCTGTTCCACAGCTGGTTTTATTAATAGAATCCTTTCATTGATGAGGGCTGATCTGCAAGAACATTTGCTAAAATAACACCCAGAACAATATTACATATAGGCTGTTCCGAATCCCTAACCTCTTAGAAGTACAGCTCTGTTTTAGGAAGCGATCAGTACGCTGGCTGAAACAAAAGGAGATGGACTGCTGTCAGGAACACAGAGCCTGACATTCTTGTCTGAGAAGCTGCTGTGAGTTTTCTAACTTTCCATAAAGCACCAGAGTTTCTAACAAGGAGAAATTCACCTGCTCCATCTCTTATTGAACTTTATGAAGTCTAATGGGCTCTACTGATTCGTTTTCACTTAATTGGCTCGAAGATGTTACCTCATTATCAGTTGAGCTGCAGGCATTCATACCATCTTGGAAAGGTAAATTGGCCCTAAAACCAGAGAATTACTCCTTTAATTAGGTTGGATTGATCAGAAAGGCTACAAAGATCACATGCATTAACTACAAATCAGCACATGTACCCTGTCTAGAGCCAGGGAGTGACAAATGACCATGGAGGCCTTGTCTTGTAGCACCCACTAGTGTGAAACCAAGTTACGAGATGCTCCAGTAAGGCCATCCATTGAACAGGCCACGGACTGCAATCATGCTTAGTTGAAATCTGTTATTGTAATGAACTGAACCTTCTGAAAGTAGCAGATGCCAGGAGGGAAGGATGTTATATGGATTTCCAATACCAGCCAAACAGCCTCAAGCTTGGAGCCAAAATTCTGTCACTCTGCTGCTCTGTGGAGTGTCTTGTTTATGGACTTTCATTACTTACCCAGCTTTGTAAACCACTCATTCCAGAGCTCCCAGTGGTATAAGCAACTTATAATCACTTGCCATCAGCTGTTGTATATTATGTACATTAGTAAGGTTCCCCATGGAAACATAGGATAATAGAAGCAGTTTGTTTTATTTCCCCAATAATAAAGAAAAATAAATAAAATCAGGATTTCTGCAGAAATAAGCTTCTGAATATATAAAAATTAATAACGTGGCTCTTAATGTTTCCATGCCAAATGACAGAGTAGGGCAATGAAAAGCTAATCAACGTCGTGGTGCCTGGCTAACTTAATACACATTCTGGGAGGGATTTCAAAAATTCCCTAAGTGCTCTTGTAGGTGTCCTATTTTCAATGACATCTCTGCCTCAGAGTTACTCAGGTAGTCTTGAGGATTCTCCCTTTTCAACACTCAACCTACTCCATCAGACAGCTCTCAAGAAGAGCTCAAACACATGTAGTGGGGTACACAGAAGTAACTGCTGTTTGGATGGTGCCAAAGTGTATCTTAAAAAGTTGCTTTGTTCATTTAAAGTTCCATTGCAAAACTGTCCTTAGTTAGAATACAGATACCCCTGCTTGCAAAAGCTCATCAGCCAATCTTGGTTATATGCAAAACATCTGTAGTCTGTATTCTGTTATGGCTATAAATCTGTATTATGCTCCTCTGCACACCAGTATTTATCTTTGTTGTTTAGTGCACCTCTGCACACTGGAGAATTCATTAGGAAAATGACACAGTCTTGCAGTGTGGCTATAAATTAGTGTTCTGCCTGAAGAAATGCTATTGATTTTGCATGGCACTCCTGAATTTGCACATTTGCCACTCAGCTTAACCATAATACTATAATGTCCATCACAGAATATCCTCAAGAGTTGAGTTTGCAGCCTAACGAAGGCTGCATTTTGGTGGTATGTTAAGCCTTCACAGAATGCTGGTGAGAAAGAAAGTCGACAAAACAATCAATTAAGTGTCCCTATCTTAAAAAAAAAAAAAAAAAAAAAAAAAAAAAAAGAAAAAGTTTCAATTTTTAGCTTCCTGTCTTTGATGTTTAAGTAGAACAACAGTAAGGAGTGAACTCTTTTTTAGCTGATATGCTAAAGCAGTTCTTCTCTTTCCAGCAATTTGAGGGGTGACCTTGGCATGCTACATCCAGCCAGCCCACAGCCTCAGAGAATGTTCCTTGCAAAACGGGTCAAGCAGAATGGGGTAAATGAGTTTATGCTGTCAGGTAGCAGAACAATAGATTAAAGGACAGTGCCAAGGCTCCTGTGAACACATTCCGGCACAACCACGCCATTGAGACCAGCTTATCTGTTTTCATAACACAGAAAATGCAGATTCCCAGAAGAGTAGAAGCACACACAAAGTCCCTGGCTTGGGCAGAATGAGAAAATACAGAACTCCACCAGAACACCAGTGACACTCTGCTAAAGGCAATGGGGGAAGAATGTTCCTTGTGGGAAGCACCCGCAGGACCCACCATGAGGAGTGCAAGTCAGAGAGAAACTGGAAAAATGTTACAGCAGGTAATGGAAGACAGAAAAATACAAGGAGGACCTGCTATTTGCAAACCTTAGTACATGCTACCTATAAGCTGCAGATGCCATGACAGTGACACCCCATCTCCTGTTACTCAGCTATAAAACCTTAAAACCGTGAGTTGGCTTTAACTAGCCTGCAATCAATTATTGCAGGAGAACCAATTGATCACATATAATGATTAGCCAGATAATTTGCTTTATATTTCCATTAATGAGCCCAATGGGCATGATTAATTGCCACAGGGGGGTAGAATTTCAGCATAGTTAGTGGGGAACTTGTGCTGTAATATTGTGAATCCCATTACTGTTAATGGAAATTTAACAGCCAAATCCCCTGTAGATCACTTAGAAAAAATTACCCCTTAAGGTTAAAGGGGATTTCATTAATAGTATTCTAGGATGCTCTGATTGAAAAGTACTGTAAGCCTCCAGTGTCATGTAGAAATATGCATCCTACTGGTTTTTGCATATCCCTCGTTATTATATCTATCACATTAGCCTTCTCAAATGCAATTTCAAAACACAGCTCAGCCTATTGATATGTAAGGCACATTAAGGGTAAATTTTCTAGCAGTTATTCAAGGAGATTTATCCGCTGAATTCCTATTAATATTAATGAGAATTTCCCAGCTACATTGCTAGACACTACTTAGAAAATTAACCCCAACAGCAATTTATCAGGCTCCTTGATTCCCGATGCCCACATACAGCAGAATGTGTACCACTAACTACAAGTCTAAAATTTGGGCTGGAAATCTAGACACCACGTTGTCACAGTTAATGATATCTAACACTTCATCTTGCACTAGTCTGAGATGTAGACAGAGTCTTATAAATGGCTTTCTGGATTGTTTGGCATCAAAAGCAATATATGGATGTCACTCGAACCCAGTCAAAGGATATGTAGAAAAATATTAAGTTGTCACTCGAGAGTGTCTTAATGACTGTCAATCACTAGAAACACCAGTGACAGAGACTTCTACTCTTGGGCAGCCAAGCTGACAGAGAGTTAAATTCCACCCGAGTTGCAAGGCTTATGTTCTCTGGAAACCAAAGTCCATTGAGATGGACACACAAGAGTCACCTTTTTATTTATACACATGAAACGGAATGACACCTGCAAATACTAGACAGGGCGTCTCAGACTGATGATACCAATCATTTAGAGTAGATTATTTTCCAGTTTACAAGTAATTCACAAATTGAGCAGCATTTTCACAAATTCATAAGTTGCTGATAATCAGATTTCTGACCATTTATTAACATAGAACTGTGACTAATTATTAAACAATTTGATATTGGCCAAAGTCATACAGAACTGCATCTACTCCTTGATCAACTGGAGGGAACTCTTCACAAAGGGAAATGAAAACTATTGAATGTCAGCAGTATCACGGTGTGTGCACAGGCTCCCTCATTTAGCCTCAAAGAGGGTGACTTAGTGAAAACACAGCTTTCAATACATGCAATCAAACTGTGCACATCTATTTGTTAAGGTGTTCGAATCCCATTGCACTGAACACCCACAGTCTTGTCCCTAGGAGACTCTTCCGTAACGTATTACTGCAGATCCACACAAAGTCCTAAGTGATTGTTTATTAAAAAAAGAAAAAAAGGAGGGGGAGAGATACTTCAATCTTGCAGTTCAGAGTGAGAGAAAAGTCTGACTGGATCAAACATAAGTTGGCACAGTTAGTGTCAGCCACAGCTTGATGCCACCACAGCCAAGTTGTTGCAAAAAAACCTGACTAGTTTGGGAATACTCATGCACATAAGCTGAAACATCCACATTAATCTACCAGATCAACCTGTCTATAATATCAAGTAGATATTAGCATTTTTGGCTGTAATAGATATGAAGAGGGACCTGTACAGCTCATCTCTGACAATATCCAGGATTTATGGATGCTTATAAGAGCACTGTAAGAATGCTAAATATTGTTTTCTATTCCACTTCTACAGTTTACAATTCTTTTATATTAAAACTGTGTCCACATCAGGCAACCTGATCCTCACATAGTGTGGGGCCTCAAGGTCTATCTTCATCATGCTGGGGAAAGGTAATGTTGGATTCTTCTTAGCATGAGAAAATTTCCAGCTACTATGTACAACTACCTAGTGGGATGAATGGATGAAAAAAAAAAGAAGCCAGCACTGAAAACAAGTGACTGCACAGAGAGAGACTGACAAAGTAGAAGAGTCAATCAGACAAGAGATAACAGGAGTAAGGGATACAATAGGCAAACCTCAGAACAGGATTAGTTCTTGAGATCTTGAAGATTTCAGATTTCATACGCATCTGAGTCTGTCTCTCCTTTGACTCATTAATCTGATTCTATTTGCATCCACCTCTGGGTTCACTTTCTGAGGTCACCGTTTTAAATTTCAGAATTTTATTTCAAATGCATAGCATCTCTAGAAGTCTTTACTCAGTCATCTTTCTACAGTCAGACATGAAGTCAAAAGAAAGCTCTGTAATCCACAAAGGCTAATTTCCCTACAAAACATATCATCTACTTTTCCTCTGAATAATTTCTGTTCAAATGAAAACATTTCATTTACAGTACCACTGCATGTTGCAGACAGGACCTCTTGTAAGTTGCTCCTGCTATTAATAAGGCATCTTTTTTTTCTACCCTGAGTGATAGGATTTCTCCCCACCTACTCTAGGCTTCTCTTCTTAAGCAAGAAACTCCTCAAACCTCTAATGCTTCCCTTCCTGAACACCCACTGCGAACAACATTTATGAGCTTTCCTGGGAGTTGCTTAGAGGTCTGGTGTCCACAGCAGCACTGATCTCCTCAGTCACTGGTGCAGCTAGATGAGAATGTGGAACATCGAGGCCTGGAGGAGTTAAGCCAGAAAAGGCAGAGGGATAGGAGAGTAATGGAAAATAAAACAACATTATTTAAGTATTTTCTGTTTTGCTAAATCTCAGCACTTTCTTCATATCTAAGAGAGTGTGGACATTGAGCTAATGCTACTGAAGGAGAATTTCTGCCTGGCTTTACTTATCAATAGGCTAAGGAAAAGCTTACAGGATCTCTAAGCTACCTTTTGAGATTGAATTCACCCAGGTCACCATAACATCACTCCTTTTTCTTGCTGTCACATTTGCCCCAAATTTTTACTTTATCTGTGTCATGTCTCATTGCTACACTTTAAATTTAAAATGCTAGATTGTACTATCCCTTCACTATCTGCTTTCCGGGCTAAAGAAAGGATAATAAAGTCAGTGCTCCAAAAGGTATGCAGAATGAAAAAGTTTTGTGTGAAAGTCTAGGAAACATCTTAATAAGTGCTAGAATTTGCTATTTTTTCATGTAAAAAGTGCCTTTGACATTTGACATGACAGGAAATGTTGCTTCAGTAAGATGGACAATGGGCTATGCTTAATTAAACAGGCAGAGGGGAAGGAAAGGGTGAGAAAGTAACTTATACCACATTTGCACATCACTATATCCTCCTGAAGAGATACTGAATACGGATTAATGAGGAACAAGAAAAATGAACGACATTTCCCTCAGCAATTATTTTTGCTGTGCTTCCTGCTGAAGACAACCATGAGTAACATGTGTAAATGAAATCACAGAGCTGCTGCTGAGCACAGGATGACACAAAGCTTGGTTCAGCATGTCCCATTCAGCACCCCTGCCCCCCCCCCCCCCCCCCCCCCCCACA
>JAAGNO010022508.1:195561-224445 GCA_033439905.1 Ceryle rudis
ATCTCCCATGTTTCACTTTGTGTCCACTGCCTCTTGTCCTGGCACCAAGAGCCGCTGAAAAGAGCCTGGCTCCATCTCCTTTGTGCCCTACTTTCAGGTATTTTTCGCCACCGCCAAGCCCCCACCTGCCCCCCCCCCAAATAATAATTATGGTGTTCCTAACTGTTCCTAACATCATTAAGTTGCCTTCTGGCCCTTTGCAAAATAGCCCACCTTTCAGTTGCTCTCAGTGCACAGCTTGCCTGTGTTAATCACTATCTCTCAGTGTTTGTTTCTTGCGTGTTTTATTTCACCCACTTCTCCTCTGGTTTCTCATCTAGACATCCTTTCTGTGGTTGTTATGTTGTTTGTTTGTCTATTTGCTTGGGGTTTTTTGAGGTTTTTTGTGCATTTTTTTTTTAATATATCTATCTGCCGTTTTCTTTTCTCCTTTTTATAGGTTAAGCCTGACTCTGCTTTTTTCCTCCCTCTCATAATTCATGTGTCATAGACATCAAGGGAAGCAACACAAGGGAAAGCAGTATACGCAATGAACTGAATAATCAGCTAACAAAATTTCCAAGATGATGGAGACTATTCAAATAATATTGAACTACTAGTTCAATACACAATACATTACTACAGCTGACTGGGAAAATAAACACAATATTGGCAAGTTGCTGGGTACACTGAACCCCAAAGACAGAAGTCCAGGCACCACCTAAGATTTCAATCTCAGAAAGATGGTCAAGACCCATAGCCTGTTTGCAGAGGGATGACTTTGGAGGTGGATGCTCTCTCCAGATTTATACACAACAGATCTTAAAGTCACTGCACGTCTTTGCAAACAAACTCATGCTAAAATTTAGGGCACAGATGCCTTCAACACGTAGCTGAGTATAAACCAGCCTGATTTGCTTTCTGAATTTCCATTGCCACATGTTGTTTTCTGTGGGTGTTTCCCCTACTTAAGAGCATTTTGTGTTGGGAATTTGCAATCTAATTTTAAATAAAAATTTCAAGACATACTTTATGATAACTAATTTCTAATTGCTAGGTCAAAGTAGATCTTTAAGAAAGAAAGACTGACAGAGGTATTGCATGTGCCTATTAGAGAGCTGACACCTGACCATATAAAATATATTTAATAGCTGACACAATTACTTCCAGGTCTTTAGAGGAATTAATTACTGAAGGTGATATTTTAATAAAAATCCATAGAGGATCATCACATACCTAATAGATACAGGTTAATTGCTAATGTTTCTTGTTGTAAGGGAAGACAATGTTTCAGTGATCAAGGCAGATATTATGCAAGCTGAGAGAAACAGTTCAGTTGTCTTTCCTGGTCTGGTTGTGCATTTGATGGAGGTGGCACTTTTTCAGGCTGCTAGGCCTTTTTGGAAGCAATAAATTCTGATCTCTTTATAGTTACTATAAAGGATTAAAAAAACCCAAACAAACCATCAGCAATGAAGATAAGGATGTATCATTTTTGTGAATGTTTTAAGTTTAAGTGCTAAAAGGGTAAGTTATTTGGTTTGGGTTGTAATTTGTAAAAAGTCCCAGCTTCCTCCCAATGTCACAGAACAAGAATTGGCAAAAATTAAATGTAAGTGAAATGTAAATTTACTGATAAAGTGGCATTTTGAGTGGACAGGTGGTTTACTGGGGAGAGAGCAGAGCAGGGCAATATATATACAAATCACACTGTAATTTGTCATGTGAATCCATTCTCACAATAGTATATTGTATGACACAAAATAAAGTCCCTGAGGGTTCATGTTTTGACTGACTTTGAAGGTTTAAAGGTTTACGATTTGAGAATTAATATTTAGAAGACCTGAAGACAACTGACTTTGTAAGCAGAAATACTGAGAAGAGCTTCTGTCAGCATGCAAAAAATGTCCTCAGTGATCCATGCAGCCTTTTTGACCAAAGATGCTATGAGTCTTATGAGCAAATCACTCCTCATTTCATCTGGCATATGTTCAAGAAGCCCTAATTCTAGCCCTAACACTTTTATCTATTTACATTAACTGCTTCTTCATCTGATTCACAAGTTTAACGGAATAATTCCCTGGCCCTCAAAATACAATCTTCATCCTCTTCCTGACCACTTTGTAAACATTTCTTTTTTGCCTGTAATACCAGTAATCAGAAAAGCACACATTTACAGGCTTGGAGCCACCTGCCTGCATTGGCTAATCTTTCAAGAGCTTCTATACCATTTGCAAAATCCTTCTTACTAGGCAGTTTGCTTCTTACCACTCAGCACTGTGTCTGACCCTTCTTTCCATCAACACACACTATTTTACATTCTTTTTCTCCTCACTGTTCTTAACACCTTGATCACACACACGGTATATGATGGATACCATCTAGCTAGTGAAGCTCTTGTACTAGCTAAGGTCTTTTCTCTTTCCCAGCCTTCTACCTCTCAACCTCTGTCTAGATCATCCTTATTTCTACACAAAGATATTTCTGTATAAGTAAAAAACCCTTTCTGTAACCCCTTCCATTGTAACGCTACACATACATTGAGGGTGTATCATTCAACACAGCACCCAAACAACTTGCCATATAAATAACATAGTCCCTTTTAAATTGTACATATGCTACTGTTTATGTATATCAATGCGACAATTTCTGTGCAAAAGTGATAGCCATATATTTATAGTTTTGGCAATTGAAGCTATGCAGAGCGTTCACAGTGAAAATTTTAAAAACTACCTAATTTAAAGACTCTTCTGTTTTCATTTTGCAAAATTGATTGAAGCCAAACCAAAGTTTCTCCCTCCAATTCTTTTCTTTTACTACAAAATATAGTGCTTCCACACTTCTGCTTTTGAAGAAAAAAAATGCTTCTATATTTGACATTGTGCATTTTGATACAGTTAAGTGCTTCAGCACAAAACCAACTATTTCACAGAAGCCCTGAGAGGAGGAATGGCCCAAAATGAGCACTAGTCCATGATCTCTACATACATATAAATATGTATACACAGACTTATATACACAAACACACAGATGACTATCAAGATGGGGAGACAGAATGTGTGTATCATGATGCAGAAAGAGGGCATGTTTAATTAAGCAGATAACAGCACACAGAAAAGAACAAGTCTACGTCTTTGTGACAAAAAGTCTGGCTTTCTGATATGTTTTATACTGGAAACCATTGGAATACTTGATTCTAGATTTAACAAAACTGCAAGTTCTTAAACAGAGACACATGAAGCAGTTTCAGAAAAAAACCCCACTCTATCCTCAACTTTTTTCATATGTTCATTTAGCCATCAACAAAAGATAATTCCTTATTGAAAAAAATAACGAAGTAGTGATTGATACTATTAATGCATAGGAGGGAAATGAAGAATCTCAGTTATATTATACAGGAAATCACAGAGAAGAAAGAATGTACTTACTATAAGTCATGAGAGTTTCTCTGAATATCTGCATTGGTTTCCAAGTAAAAAAGCCCCTACAAAGCAAAGATCTGACGTGCAAACAAATCATGGCTTGACAGTGTTCAGTGTAGTATTAGAGCATATGAAGAGCTACTTCCAATGCCCCCTACTTTTGTTTTATTTTAGTTACAGTTTGTGTGTGTTCACTCTTGGGAACCAAAAGGCCTCAGAGCAAGCCATTTGCAAGCCACCCCAGATGGGTAGGGCAGCTGGTGGAAAAGGCAGCAGAATTGCTCTCACTTCATAACACACAGTAACCCAAACTCCTGTTGACAAAGGAAATCAATACTTCAGTACAAGACGTGGCTCTTCTTGGCACAGAATCTCAAATGAACAAAGGGACTCCTCCTGCCTGAAGATCACCCCCAGAACACTGTATCAAAACTCACCTCATTTAATACATGCATCTGCAAAGAGTATTTTCCCCTCCAGGCCTCCCACGTCCTTCTCTAACATTTACTGTTTGAGATCAGTAGTCTATAGAATTTATCACACCTGTCAAGGCTAATTTATTCATGCGATCTGTCAGTAATCAAAAAGACTGAGATCGATGTGCCAGCAAACCTTGACATTTATTCATATTTTAAAGTCCCATTTGACCTTGAACTGCAGCTAACTGCAGCTGAACTGAGGCTCACTGGGTCTGGCAGATCAGCACCTTTGGGCTAAAGGCACAACATCGGGGCAACAAAAGCTTGGACCATGAGCACGAAAGGCTGAGCCACAGATGGAGAGGTATGGAAAATGGCACCTTTAACAATGCAGTGGCCACAGATCCACCAGTCAATCTGACACATGGCACTGGTGCAGCTTGTACCTGCATGTTTCCACAGTACAACCATTCAGGAGTCACTGAATTTCTTGCTGAGGGGTGAAAAGGGTGAGAGAAAAACCTGAAGAAGGAGGATGACATATGTCTGCCTGCAGCAGCACAATCAGGGCACCCTATGTTATCCTGAGCAGACTGTTGCCAGACTGGCTCCACATGGGCCACTCACAGTGAGTCAAGGAGTTGCAAAGGAAGAGAAAGAAAATAACACAACCTTCCCTCCTTGGGGACTGGGGGTGGAACAGAGACAGTAGCTGGTGATCCAGCCACAAAAGGCAACGCAGAAGATATATCAGAAATGCTGCAACCCACCAGGTACCTGCCAGCACAACATGGCAAGATCAACTGGAAACAGGAACAGAAGAAACAAATCTCAAGACAATTGGTTTGAATGTGATTTCACACTCCTCCTCAGGAACAGCCTTCAGAATTCACTTATTCCTCTTGAAGTCCATCCCCCCTTGTGATGTCCTCACTCAATCATGCCCTAAGGGAACACACAAGAACTATACTTAAAATTCCTAACACCTATATGTGCTGTAACCTCCAGTAATCATTTCAGGCTTTGAATTCAGAACAATTAGTAGGAAATACAATCAAGTCTATTTAAAATAGTTTCAACCGGGGTTCTGACATCAAATGACTGTGAAACGTCCAATTAGGACATTGTTAGAGCCTTCTGCCTCAGTTTCCCCTTGGTTAAACAGAGGCATATTTATTTACCTGCTCCCCCGGGGCATGCTAGAAATTACGGGTGTGACACATTTTGAAGTTACTGAATTGCTTGTTTTTCTGCTGATAGGAAGATATTGTGTAAATGACATGCTATTAGAGAGAAAGAGGAAATCTAAGTAGCATTTTTGGTAGAAATATGCAGCTACAGTTTTACTGAAACATGCAAATAGATTATTTTATTACAGTCAAAACACTTGAATATGTAATTTGCAGTTGCACCTAACGCTGATTTTGCAGACATATTTTGATGCTTCTCTGAGTTCTCCTTGGCTGCATTTCTCACGCTATAAATTCTGTATATTGCAATAAATATAATTTTTCAGTGATATTTACCTTTCCTAAGCCTAGAATACAAATAGAAATGACAGATATGCCATTTTGTGTTTGTTTTTCCTTTCTTTTAAATAGCTATCACTTTTCCATTATGTTGGAAGAAAGTTACGAGTGGAAAACAATTGGCACTTTGACCAATCCATTTGTGCATGTTACAGATCTGTCTAACACTGCCATGCACTCTAATCTGATATTCATGGAAGAGAAACAATGACATATAAGGATGCAAAGGTAATTTGTCTGTACAGATCCAGACAACTGCAGTGTGCAAGCAGCGAAATTACATATGGAGCTATGTAAATTACAATAAATGTACTAAATAAAGTATTTCAGCCAACAGGTTTCCCTATTTCTCCTGCATGGGAAGCAAAAGTTGAGAGAGAATCTTGGGACTCTGTGGGAAACTTTAAATATTTTAGTGGCTTTTTTTTTTTTTTGTCCTCTCCCCATTTCCTTCCTTCCATACTGAAATGACTTAATTTATTTGTGCAGGAACAAAGCAGGAATTTAGCACCACAATAATGAGGAAAAGAAGTACAGAACAAATGTGGCAAATGGTTGTCAAGTCCTCAACTCCTGGCAGCCAGTATGATCTAAAGGTACATTACTGTACGCATCATGTCCCCAAATACTGTCATGAAACAGTCCCCCAAAGCTTTTAAAGGGCACAGAATTGAAGGAAATGATGTAACTCTGCAGGATGAGCCATTTGCCTTGGTTTTGTTTTTTGGACAACTGATGACTGTTGTCCTTCTATGACATGACCGCAAAAGCTCGGTGCTACCAGTAAGAAAAAGGAAAAGATCAAAAAATGTTAGGCAAGCTTGGGAAAGTATTTTAGGGTTTACTTGCAGGAGAAAGATTAGGTGGCAACAGATGAGCTTCTCTTGCTGTTTTGACTCTGTGCCAAGGATGGCTGTCATGCCCACAGACACTCACACCTGTCTATTTTCTACCTGTGCTCTGCTGAATAGGGATCTGTTTCCCTGTTCTGTGCCCATTCCAGTCCCTCTGTGCCAGGACTCATTCCTCTGTAAGCTCTTTGAAGGAGAAACTGTCTCTCCCTGCCACCTTCCTGCAAGGAGCCCAGCCAATACTGCCTTTCTGAAATGTTCACTGCAAAACAAATAACAAGAGCTCATCAGCACTCCTTTCAGAGGACATTTTCTGTCACTCTAGAGATGACGACTTCACCCTTCCCTATGCTGTTTTGCCCATAATACTTTTAATATTATCATTATCATTGCCATTTGCAGATGGGCAAACTGAAGAGGAAGAGTAGGAAACAGACTCCTCAAGACCATGCAGCTGGTGAGCGCCCCCCAGTCAACTGCTTCGCCTCTATACAACACAGCCACCCTGTCTGGGGACGACTTTGTTGTGAATATTCCCACAGCAGTACCCAGGCCATTCAAATCAAATCCATAGAAGACTTAAATTAAAAATTTCTCATTGGTAACTACTCTCCTGCCTTCCATAGAAAACAGTTTGTCTCTTTTGTGCACAGTGTTAAGTTGCTTTTTTCCTGTGTATTGCACACAATGCAGATAATGATAGAATTCCTTGGCACTGAGGGTTGAACCTTTATTCCACAACACAGGCACATGCCTTATTCCTTCCTTACTCCTCAGCTCAGATATATCTGTCACACAGGTGAGGCTCAACACGCTTTGCTCTATTCAGGCAACACTATTGCAAGGATAATTATTAATTAGTTAGATATTTCTTTAGTAGACTGCAAAAGATACAGTAATAAAATGTCATATTACCTCCCAAAGTTTTCCAGGCAGAATTAAACTAAAACCAAACAAACCTAAACCCCAAAACATCTCCCCATCCAAACCCACAAACTCAAAGATGAGCTCTGTTCTCCCCATGCTCACATGACAAGAAGATTTCTACTCACTGATAAGGATTTATATGCCTCTGTTTAACGTGATAAATAATGGTGACTTGAATTTTCCTAGAAGGGTAACACCTCAGTGACAGGTGGCAAGTTATACATTTCACTGCCTACAATCCCATTTCCAGACCCTGTAATCAAGACTGGAGGATCCTATAAAATCTGACAGCTCACTTCTAAGGCTGAAGTACATTTTCCTAAATGAAATGGTTCACCTGGAGGACAGTACCTGGGAAAACCCTCCAGCAATACAAACACACATAGGATCCCTGGCTATAGCCAAGGAGAGCAGTTTGGGCTGTGGCTCTCTCATTCGCTCTTCGCTCTCTCCAGGACTTACCCAAGCTGCTAGTCTGGCCTGGAGACCTCCACACAGGACATTAGCCCACAACCAGGCTTTATTCCAACTGCAGAAGCCCAGGCTGAAAGGAGTCCTGCCATCCTAAGAGCCCTCTGTAACTTCCTAGAGGGTCAGATTAAACCTTTCAACCCCAGAAAAACAAGAACCATCTGGGGAGCCAATCAAAAGGTCAATCAGAAAATGAGCATCTCCCTGCTCTGGGAACAGCAGGTCTCCTGAAACACTTTTGCATTTCATTTTTTGAGTGCAAAGATAATGTTTTCCACAGCACTGATTTTTTTTTTTTTTTTTTTTTTAATCAAAAATTCTGACAGATTCAAAATGTTTCAAAAAAATTCAAAGAAACCTTTTGCCAGGTGCTGGATCCCAGCTAAGGACTGACAGCTGGGCTCCTCTGGGTACACAACAGCTCAAGCCAGGCTTTCAGTAATCAGCATCAAAATTTAGAGTTCTATAGAACATTTAGAGCTCTGGATGCGTTATTTTGCAATAGAAAATATGTTGTATCAGAAAGTTTCTGACCAGCTGTAGCTCATCTCTAGGCTTTGGGTTCAGTCTCATCATTAGACAAGTGAAGCCTATTTCAATCTCAATACAATTAGCACACTCAACTTGTTTGCATTTTTCCTCTCTTTCATTCAGTTCACACTTGCCACTGCAGAGAAACCTGTTTGAGTTTTAGATTAAACCTGCAAGAAAGTGGCTGAGAAGAAAACAGCAAAGACTAAGGAAGCATTTTCTTTCCTCAGTTCTTTCACTGTTGATCTCTTTCTGAAATTTCCAGCCTTGTGCTTTCATAATGTCCTCGTACATGAAAGAGTTTGTAACATAAAATGTTAACTCGATGGAGCATGATGTGATATTGAAGCCAAATGGCCAGATGCTCTTTCCTGAGCTATTTCCAATGCTCCCACTTTAGAGAGTATTTTTAACGTATTCACAAGCTCTAGTCCTGTAGTTTGCTGGCAATTTCATGCTAGAGCACCATTGCACTTATGTTCTGATGAAAACATGGGTTTCCCTTCAAGGTTACAGTTATCTTCAATTTAATAAAAAGAAAAAAAAAAAAAAAAAGACAAAAAAAAGGACACTATGCTTTGATGACGAAATGGCAGACAGGTAGGGAGCTGGATTCTCTCCCCAGAAACAAGATCATGCATCTCATTTAGAGTACAATTAAGACTATATAAATGATCTGGTCAGAGGAAAACCCAAGTAGTCTAACTTAGTTGGAATGGGCCAAGTGCCATCTTTTAGCTATTTGGCTTTGCCTTACACTGTTTTCACATTCTTTTCTTTCATGTGCGGGAAGACACTTTACACAGAAAATCCTCCTGTTTGAAATGTGGTTGATGTCAGACATTTAAAACCTGGCACCAGGCACTAGTTGTCACACTGGAATTCAGCCTGTCCTCTTCTGCTGCTTTTTCATGGTTTTCTTGTTTGCTGACAGCACCGCATCTCTTTGGTTCACTGCATGGAGGCACAAGCGCCAGTTACTGGAAGATATAACCACAGAGGCAGGACCAGAGTAACCAGGGCTGCTAACAGCTCTCTCCAAGCTGTTAATAGAGCTATCGCCCCGCCTGGCCTGTTGGGACTGGTGCTTGCACACTCTGGCAGTGGGGGCAGCGGTGAGTGGTGGGGACTTCGGACACTGCGGGATTTAAAGTCTGCCTGAGCAGCTTCACTCACGTCTGTCTCCCTTTCCGGACGGAATGCAGTATTGCTACATACAAATGTGAAACCTAATCTCATCCTGTTTGAATCAATGAAACTCCACTGGAATTAAAAGATGCAGAACAGTTAGACAGGCAGATGACCCGGCCCATCATATATGCACATCACCAAAGAACAAACTATTCCAATCCCGATTTTGAAGAAAGGAGCTGTGAATTAATGTAATCTGAGCACAATGAGTTCAATCCTTTCGTGATTTCTTAATGCTTGACTTTACAAGCTTAATATTCTTTTACCTTAGGAAATGCTGATAAAAACGCTAAATTAAACTGGAGATGGAGAAGAGGACACCTTTACTTACATGGCTTATGTGGAGGGTGAGACCTAGGAAATTTATCACAGAGATCTTTGCAACCTATGCGATTGGGAAGCTTCCAGTACCAGTAGATTACAACGCCTATTAGGATTTTGCTTAGGCAGTGCAGAGTTCAGTGTAGAACTGTTCAGAAACATTTTAATAGCATTTAACTTCATGCTGAAAATGGTGATTTATCACACTCCAGTGTGAATAGGCATGTCTAAGGACAGAGTGCACTACATTTCCAGATGCCAGCAATTGTGAGTTTTTGTTAACATCAAGTGATTAAATGTCTTCAAATATAAATGCTTTCTTTTGAAATTTTTCCTTTGAAATGGAATTAATTTATACTAAAAATTACAGCTTGGGAAAGGTCAGAATAAAAATGAAGCAGGCATTTTGGTTAACCTGTGTTTTTGTACACTTTTCACTTGTATTTTGCCACAGCATGTGGGAAAAAAAACCCTAAGATTTTGAGAAACCCTTCAGAACAGGGTTCCTACTTACTTCTTAGCCCTAAGACTAGTGACCTGCCCTCATGAATCACACAGGTCAAAAGCATTGTCCAGAATTCAGAATGAAAGTTTGCTATACATAAATCTTGTGACATTTTTATTACAGCACACCAGCCTAGAATTGGCATTTAAAACAGTGACTGCTCAAAGGAATCTAAATCTCCATAGCTAAATGTAATAAAATCAGGTGAAGAATTCACTACTCAACAATCTGCTATTAGCATTTCTGTTCAGACAAAAAAGTAATTCATCTGTTTTTAAAGACAGTAAAGCCAGGCCGTATAGCATAACTTTGGAAAGTATAATGATTTGCTTGTGTATGAAAGTCCATTAGGTAACAAGCTTTATTTCCTTATAAAGACATTTTGGTGAATCTGCATCATGATTTTTTTAGAGTACACAGAGTATTTCCACAAGGCCCAGAGGTGGCACCAGATCTTTGCATACATAACTCATGCTTGATTTCGGCTAGGTAGCTTGGCCATCATTAGCAATGGAATTGCAACAGCAGAGAGCACAAATGATCTGAGCTTTTATCCTGTTTTCAGATGATTCTTTTCAATCCTGATGAACTTTATGTTTCCAGGGCCATGCTGTTGCCAGTTGCCAAAACTGGCCAAAGTTACTTGTGACACATCTGCATGAGCCAAGGTCAAAACCAACCTTAAGCATCCAGCTAAACTCTGCTGGAGAACTAAGCCACCACTTGAACTCAAGATAGAGCTAATCTGCCACACTGGTAACTACGGACATCTCTAATGTATTTCTCTGGCCAGGACCTCCTAAACAGTAGGTTTCTTTAAGAGATCTCAAACTGGGTAGGTTGTTAGTTTGGTCAGCGGGGTGTTTGTCATTTGGTTTTAGGATTTTTTTTCAAATCTGAGCCAGCAACTCTAAGAATTCAGCAACTGATGCGGATTCCCTCCGTTGAGGTATATCACACTGTATTGACAATGAATTAGTATTGCCAGTTGATACTGGCCATAAAAGAGAAAAAGTTTTGCTTTCAGTTGTCAATGTGGCAACATATTTTTTTTATTTAATTTGTTTGGATTCTGAACAGTGGAAGCAGAATTTAATTTGTACTAGAGCGTCCTTTAAAATAAGTGCTTGCTCTCTTCCCACCCACCATTACAACTGATGGGTACAAAATAAAAAGGACAGCAATTCATTCACCTTATCACTGGAGCGCCAGAGGAAGAAGGAGATCTTTAGTGCAGTGATTAATGGCTTGCTATAAAAAGATGCATCATAAACTGCTTGTATTAGGTCAAACCATAAACTAGGCTTTTAATGTTTATACAATTCCTTTCTAAATAATTGTGTCTGTAGCTCCCACTAGGAAGGGAATTTACATGATGCTCACAAACCATGCACTTTCTTACAGGGTCATAATTTGGGACCCTCACTTAAAGGGATCCCTGCCTTCCTCTACATTCATGCACTGCTTGAATTTCTTACTCTTGGGACATCTCTCTGCACTACAGGTCAAAGTGACTATTTGATGTTCAGGAGCAGCCAAGATGACCATGATCTACCCCGAGTATAGTGTGTCTTCTTCAGGCACAGACACATCCACAGCTTTGCTGCAGGAGAAAGTATCATTATTTTTCTTTATCTCTGGGCCTCCAGGACAACTGAACCACAGCAGAAATGAAAACAGGGCTATCTACCGCTCACTGGATCCATGCGGATACAAGGAGGCAGAGCAGCTGCTGAACGCAGCTACCAAGCCAAGTTGCCTGTGTTTGCAAAGGGCACCTCATCCACACAGAAGTCAGCAATGATTTGACTTCATAAATTCCTGGCCAAAATCAGCTTTTCCCACAGAGAATTCCCATTAGCTTCAGTAACTGGATGGTGAACACCAAGAGATTTGTCCCTAACAGAATTCAGTCCTGTATTTAGCTATCTTGCAGTGAACTGTCATCTTTGAAAAATATAGTACAAGATGACATTATATAAGTGTCCATCTATTTTCTTACTATTACAAGCCTGCAATCATGTCCATCTCTCTTTTATTTCCCAGAACAGCTGATGCTTTTTCTCAACCAAACCAGAATCTCTCTAGCTTGGCAAATGGACATTGGCCTCACTGCAAAGCTACCCCATAAGGATAATGTTGCAGCTCTAACCAATACAAAGTTTAAACAAAAAATAATATGAGTTTATAAAAGAGCTGCAGAGCCATAAATATTTTCAATAGATGTGGCAGCCTCGGTCAGTTTATGCACTGCTTACTCAATACAGAAAATCACTTAGGTTAATTATTCAAATATTTCCATCTATGGAATTTAGAAAAGGGAAAAGCCAATAGTGGAATACCCAAGATGATGATTTTTTAATAAACAATAGATTTAAGGAGGATTAGCTGGGTTATCAAACAGTATCCTTTCAAACCAGCTCATTAGTTTCACTGACTTTCCCTATTTCACTTTATTAAAACAATTTAAAAGAGGGTTCATTAGATGCAATGTAATCTAATTCAGACACTTCAAGCCTAATCCTTTTAACATGATAATAATTTGCAAAAAAGTTTAAAGGATTATTGCTACAGCTATTTTAAATAGGGACTGTTTTCAGCCAAATGTGTGCCACCATTTCCCTGCCATTTTATTATTTATTATTATATTATTTCTTGCTCTTTATTCATTCATTCATTTATTCCTTCCCTTTTCTGTCTTTCATTGCTCCACACAAGCAGAGTCACATGTGGGCAACAGCATCGCTCTGTGTAGGGGATATGCCAAATATCCCCGTGGGGTCAGTGCACCAGGCCTTGGGAAAGGAATGAGTTTTTACAACTTACTTTGAGATTCTGGAGTTAAAAAAAAAAAACCCACACCTTTGTAAATACACAGTGACTTCATAAATATCTTAGAGGGAAGGGAGAAGGTTCCTGTACATTTTCATGCTGCTAGTTTCTGACAGCTCTGAAAGACACACAGGAGGGGATCATGTGTAGGACTTGCAAATTAGGAGGCAGACACTGTATATTACTTACCCTGCTAGATCCAAGCTGAAAAAACATAGAGTAACAGATCCATGCTGTGGACACACAGCTTATTTCAGAATGAACTCACTCATACTCCTGTACTTTCATAAAGCCTTTTTCAAACAGTTGGGTTAATCATCCTTTATAGGGCAAATAAACCCCAAAAACATGAACACTCAAACCCCAGAGAATGAGAGTTGGTTTCTAGATACCAGGTTTCTGCAGATTTTGACAGTACCCTACCCCCAAAAACCTGTCCTCACTCACTTCAAATCCCTGTCTCTTCAAGCAAGTGCCATTTCATAATCATATTAAAACCTTTGCCTCTGTTTACCAGGAGCCCTGATCGTACTCAGCAAGTTCTCGTCTAAGGAAGACCGACAGCTTTCAAATTTCTTAGGAGGCTTATTCATCAGCTATGCCAGAGTTTTGCCAGAGTATTCAATCTATTCTGGGAGCAGCCATGTGGAAAAAGTTTCAAACAGCTCAAAGCCTTGCACAATGATAAAGGAAAGCTCACACAATCCTGGTAATAGCCTGACCCTCTTAAGGAAAATTGGATGATTTGTGGTAGCAGTTTTTCTGTCCCTTATGTGAATTCTGAACCTTAAGGTATAAGCGGTGTATTCACACAGTCCCATTAAAAACCCTATCCCTCTTGCGATGCTGGAATAATAAATACACACCCATATGTGAAAATAAACTCTTGCTGCAATGACCTTCTTCCTCAGCCCACTGGTGTGAAGGTGTTTGTAGCCATTTTGGAAAAAGTCAGATAAAGAATAGACTAATTTGATGTTCAGTATTTCACCATGAGCAGAATATATGCTTTAATGAGCACATTACATGCACCAGGGACGTGTTACTGTGAAGCGGAGAATAAAGAGTAAGGAGAAAATAATTAAACAGTCAGCTTTATAATAAGGAAAGTGTGTTCATGCAACATTAGGTGGCCTAATTTTAAAGTGCTAAGCAGAGACATGTTCCTTGGACTTCAGAAGGACTTGCTGGCAAGGACTACCTTAAAAGCAAGGGCAAAGGATCAAAAGTATCAAACCTCCTACAGGTTGGTCAGCACAGGGTGGACAGATGCTGTCCTGAAGTCATCTGTCCACACTTCACATTGACTTATCCAACAGGATCAAATACCTCTAGCCTATAGTTCTTCTAGAACACATTTTAAAACCCCAAAGCACTCATCATGCATAGTATGTAGAACATAACTGACTTCTACCAACCTCGCCTTAGTTTTCTGTTGCTATTGCATCTGCTAGGACACAAGCATACAGCATGTCTAGGCACAACAAACACAAGAGGACTTGGTGTAGCTGTCTGCACAAGCAAAGCCACTGGAAAAGGGGAAAATCTCCCTCACTGAGTTCAGACACTGACAGAACAAACCAATAAACCATACTTCTGTTACCAGTTCTCTCAAGGCCAGTAACTCCAGGAACATTCATTTACTGGGTCTGTCAGTTCCAGATGGTGTTGCAATATCAACTACTTCAGAGTACTAGCCTACTAGTCAGGTACCAAATCTGTTGGGCCACAGGTTCCCTGTCTTTCTTAGCAAATGGACATGGCACAAAGTCTTTGTTACTCACCCTCATGCCTAATTCAATGTTTTCTCCTCCATAGACCTCCATACCAGGATCAAGCAAGCCAATCTCACCAAAATACTCTCGGTCCACTACAAATGAGCATCCAATCATGGCTGGTGTCCTGCACAGAGAGATTAAAGCAAAAAATTAAGTTGTTTATTAGCTGCTACAGAACCCACCCCGTAATAAACTCACATAGACAAAACAGTTCTTAGTTTTCAAGTTTACATTTTAAATTATCTATTAGCATTCAATCACACTGCACTTTATCCCCCAAAGGACAGAGGACCTTGTGGGACCAAGTGCCATCCAAATACCTAGCACATTGCCAGACACGCTTGGATCAGCTGTCTGTGTGAGACAGACATGAGATGTGAGGTACTCCATGCATGTAAGTGAAGCATAAGACTGTTTTTCCTTTGTTTTACAGTCAAAAAACCCTCCTCTATGCTGGAAATGAAGCTCACTGCTATCTAGAGTAGCACAAGAACTAGACAACATTTTATTTGAAGAAGAATACACCAAAAAAAACCCCACAATCTTTGTCAGAAATGAGGATTTCTCTTACCCACATATTAAAAGTAAGCGTATGTCGAGAGCCATGGAACAATCACAGGGTGAACTTTAGCAAGGGACTTCCCCTGCAGTCAACTATAGTAGATAAATTTCAGTCTTTGTGAAGCTATTCCATGATTAATATTTCTATGTTTGCTGAGGTCTGTCTTTTAAAAAAGAAAACTTTTCAGATGAAGAGACTGAGGAACTGAGCATTTTTGGAGCTGACCTAGAAGAATCAGCTGTGCTCCCTCTTCCATTGAAAGGCAGGTGATACTGGGCCATCTGGCAGATACAATATCATTCCTAACAGTGCTATTGTAAAAAGACATTGGGAAAATTCTAGTTTATGCCAATTTTCTGTTTTCTAGTAGAAAAGAGAATGCTCTGTCTATGGCCCAAACTTATATATATACCATGAAAATGCCCTATAGAAACAAAGATGATGAAAAAGGCCTAAAATCTTATTTTAGGAAGTCTCTTTTGTAAAGCACTGATGTTATACTGTCACTATGAAGTGTCTTGTAACGGATTAACGTGCATATTCCTTCAATTTGTATAAAAAAAACTATGCACAAGGTATTTGCCCACAACATCTGAGAAACATACTCATGAGACAGTTTCATACTTGTGAAAAACTGCCCCGGCACATTTTTTTACCCATGTACTGGTGGATCCCACCGGTAGCAGCAGGTGGCTGTTGGAATGGTGTCACCACATCAGGTCCCTTTTCTCATCAGCAGTTCACTATTTCCACAGCAGGAGGTTAAAAAGGCTTCAAGCAAATGGCCGAGATATGGTTAGATAAAACAGCCCTTTGCTCCTGGGCCTAATGCATACCACGACATTGCAGAACACACTCCAAACCTCTGGCAGGAATTATCTGGTACCCTTGAAAAGGTTCATTGGCTGAAGCACTGCTATTACTGTCTGTAATGGACTCTGCCATAGCACTAACATTACTGGTACAGCATCAGCATCTCTCCCTTGCCCTGTTTTTTTTTCAGTTTGAAAGCTATTGCAACCTCTCTGATCATTACAAGCCTATAATGCAGTGCACACTATCCCTCTCAGGTTTTCTTTGCATAATTGAAAAAGGCAGCTCTTGATAGAAACACATTTGATCGGTACTGTTTCTGACAAAGAAGCTGAAATAGGTTGATTAACTCTCACGTTACAGAATGAGATGCATTCCCTGGATCATGAGCTGGGGGGATAAGATTCACTGATGGTTACAAAAGCAAATGTCTGGCTTTCACAGATGACTCTGGACTGAGGTGGGGCTCCCAGCCAGATCCTTGCACCCATTCAGTCAAAAAAGTTGGAGGAAATTGAGGCCAGATGTCACAAACCCTACAAAGAAACTGCACCAGCATCCTCAGTGCTTGGACTTCTCCCACACTCCAGTAGTCCCCCTTCTGCGCATGCAAGAAATTCCACACTTCTCTGTTTGGTGCTGTTACTTGTGAAGACTTTCTTTTGAATCAGTCTCTAGTTGGAAATGGTCTTAGAGCTCTATGAAAACCACATATGGTCCTGGGTAGTCCTGGCTGGACACACTCATCTTCTATTGATGAATTTACTTATATATACACCAGGACCTTTGCAAAATGAATGGCATTTATAAATGCATCTTCCTGCTTATAGTTCTTGAAGACAGGCTTGCCTAAAAAAGCTGAGACCTCTTCTGTACACAGGTCAAACATATCCTCTACATATGCCACTGTCACATCCTGTATCACTGAAAAACATATTTTAGGGCACCAAGGAATACATTTGGTCTAGAAACTGAAATAAAAGAAAGGCATGACCAAGTAGAGGGAATTCAGTAGCTCTGAAATGAAATAAGCCTTTGAGGGAATATTTAGGTATTTCTTAAATGTTAACCATGATAAAAAAAGGAAGGAGGTGGGGGGAAGAAACACACACCATTTTCTTCCTTTTCCTTTTTAAGTATTTAAAGCTAGTCACAGGCTTCACTGGATGAAGGCTAGAGCGTCACTGCTTTACAAAACTGAGCTGCCAGTTTGGGCTTAGACTCATTATCTTTCCAGCTCCGCCCCCCCGAAAATCCTCTGGAGGCATCTCCTTACAGCAGTAGGATGCTCCCACGAGGACATTTCTCCTTTCCTTCCTAATGAGGAATGGTACCTCCAGGCTTTGTAGACTGCTCTCAGGTGCTGGAATCTCTCTCTCTGGGGGATGGATTTTTGCAGCTGTCGGCTCTGTCTATTAAAACACTGACTTGTTAATTGAATGGGGTGGGAAATATATTTTAGAAGCAACTACATAATCATCACTCACAGACGAATGCCACTGAGGATTGCCTCTGCAACTCCCTCTCTCTCTTCTAGGTTTTATTTCTTCTCATTAGATATATTCAAATATAGACTCCACAGCTTATTCAGCTTATTCAGAAATGAGCAACAATAGCAGTGCAATGGCAGAAGGAACCACATTCAGCTTTTCAGAGAAGCCAGGCAAAAATTGCTGCTGTCCATGCCTTTACCTGAACTTGGCTGCCTGCAGCCACTGCTCTTCTGCACAGCAGCAACGGCTGCAATCCCAGAAACTGAACCGAGTAGCCTGTGGCTCTGCCCTGGCCACATCCTGATGTGGTGAAAGAACTTGCCTACAATGCACAGTGTTGAGTTTTCTGCATACTGCATGTTCAACAGTTCCACCAGGTTCAAATGGAGTTCTGGGCATTCAGTCCTCATCAAGCCCAGGCCCCTAACTTCCCTGAGCTTTGACTGACCCAACTGTAAACTAAATGTAATGTGATTGCACAGCCCAGTGAGCTGGTAACAGTGCTGTGAGCCGGGGGACCCTGACTCTGTTCTCAGCTCTGTCATTCATCTGGTCTTCAGTGAGTCACCTCCCTCTGCCTCTGCTTCTCCATCTGTGAAGCACACGATAATATGGATTAAAAATCTGAGAACTGCTTCAGCAGCTTGAAAGTCCAAGTTTCACTTCTAAGGGTGCTTTAAGCATATAGGTGGATAATTTTATACTGGGCTACAGTGTTACATTGACATATTGAAAACACTTTTAAGAAAACCTGCTCCCCCCAGATCATGAGACTCTCACTTGGCTTTCATCACTGGGTTTTTCCAGTACCTGAAAAACTTGAGTATATCCACCACTTTTATTACAGTGCATCAGACTTCCCATGAAAGTCAGAAATGGATATATGAGCAACACCAACATCTTAAACTCTGCTTACTAGCCAAGGGGCAGCAAACAAGAAGGCACACGTCCTTATCACTTCACAGTTTTAGAGTAAAATATATTAACTTAAATGACACCTGCTTTATATAAAAGGACTTATTTCCTTAAGTCATGCACTTTCTAGTGAAACAGTGACATTTTTAGAAGGAAGGTAGCAATAATAGCATAATAGCAATTAGAGGTGTACCAAACACATTTTCACCAACACCTCAAAGGTGGTGTGAAACTTAATTGATCTGTGGAATATTCTTTGACATAACTGAGGATGTTATAAGCGTTCATTATAATCAACATCAGCACTCAAAGGATAATGTGGGAAACACAGCAAAAGGTTTTTTCAGCCAAAACCTGAAAATGTAGCATAGAATAGTATTGATTCTGCACTGCAGAAAGATACAGCATAGTCAATTTGTGGAAACTACCCGATGGCATGGCTGTTGCAAGGGAGATATGAGAGAGACATTACTCTGATACCCTGGGGAAAGGGAGGAAGCAGAGCAGTGCTTCATGGTGCTTTTCACTCCCTCCCCTTCCTGCTCGCTGCTGCAGCAGGTACAGTGTGGAAGGGATGAGAGAAGAGAGGCTCTGTATGGAAGAGGGCAGCGTTTGCTAAGGGATGGGGGACCAAAAACAGAGGGCACGTTGGCCAGTAATGAAAGCCACTTGCTGTCCGTCTGAGTCATGACCATTTCATTTTGGCGAGGTCTCTGGGAGCATGGCTCTGTTGGCAAAACTCCAGCAGGCACTGATGCCCATTTCTCCAGCCAGGTGCATCCCTCTCCTTCCCTCTGCAGACAACTGAAGGATGCTGCCTGCGGGCTTCATCAAGAACATGTGAAGGAGAAAGGGATGAGCACTAGACTGCCATACTGTACACAATACGATAAGGCTTCCTCTCCCTTACATATCTTTCTCCCACTGCCTCAAGGTCAGTGCATTCAATCAGGTCACATTTCAAAGAGTTTTCAGAGCATACAACAAATCCAGTTTCCAGTACAGCTAACCTATAAACATGCACATACAAACACATATATATACAGGGATAAGGAGAGAGAGAGAGAAAGAGATTCAAATGACACTTCACACACAGTATCTTTGAGTTTTCCACCTTTCTTGGCAGAATGTTTCTTTGATCCATGTTCCTAAGCAGCACCTCACCCCTGGCCTGACAGTAAGTGGGGAAACCTTCATGGTATCTGTATAAGCATTTTATTTTTTATTACAGCTCCTGTTTTCTGCAACAAAGAGTCACACCAAGCCATGAGAACAGAACTCAAGGACAGATTTGCTGTTCAGGATCTACAGGAAAAAAACTGACAAGCTTCATAATGGGAAGGTTTGTTAACACCCTTGGAGAGCTATAGCATGAGGAAAAAAGCAACCCAGAATACTTGGCTAGGAAAGGAACAGCAATAGGGATGCAAAATAACTCTCTGATGACCCACAGAAACATATTTTTTGGAATGGGCAGGATACCCATCAGAACCGGGACAAATAAAAAAGAAACTGCTCTGTTATATGCTCCTGTGAAGCAGCAACTGAAAAGATGACCATAATCAATCAATAGTCACAAGTTTTATTACTACATGAATGCATGGTTTACCCTGAAAGACTTTACAGATAATCCCCCTTCCTAAGCTGAGGTACACAGATGGATTTTTTCACCATCACTATGATGTACCAGGCCTGGGCCTGACATGCCCACAAGGCAGGCACACATACTACCAGACAAAGCAGGCAGCATTCAAACCACTTCACTGTGGACATATCAGATGATAATTTATATACATGAGAGAGACACACGCGCTTTATGAAGTGGCTGATTCAGGGTGTGTACATACACTATTCTATTGGTACCACGCTATGGCATATTAAAGCAATAAGTGAGAACATATGCAACAATGAAATGCACCATTGCTGCAGGAGGAAGATAAAATGGAAAGCTGTGCAGCGCTTGGCGGAGTGAGGCTGACTAATGACTCTAACGTTGGTAGCTGCTGATCAAGAAATCGAACACCGAGCAGTCCATCATAATCACGGCAGGTAAGGGAAGACAAGACAGAGCCACAGCCCAGGATACCAGAAACCTTCCTTGCAGATCCAAAAACCAGTAGTATCTTCTGCATATAGAGGAAAAAAACCAGCTTGATTCAATACATAGTGAAATTAATTAGAAACCCTCCAAAATAGGGTCCTTTGTTACACAGTTTGTTTCCAGATGATAAGGGCATTTTTGGGCAGTGTGTTCTCAGGAGCACAAAAGGAAAATGATATGATGGACCCAGTGTGTCAAAATAATAATCCTCATGTAAATCTTCATGTTAGAGACTTCTTATATCTCAAATGTCAAACATGCAAAATGGATTGCCTGCAGAGGCCAATTCGGGGAACATCAATTGTTCTGAATTTCAGAGTATCAATGTGTGTGTGGGGAGAAGGAACTGACTTTGAACTGTATCAGAAATCTTTACAAAAACTGATGCTTTGTTCTTGTTATTTCTTCACCTTTCTTTGCACTTCAAGGCCACATCCCCTTTGTCACTTCAACCACAACAGCTGATCTGATATTTTATGGCATGCACTTGACATGACTGCCTATGTAGTGCCCCACGGACTTGAGGGACAGATCCTGATCCTTCCCAGCAAAGCTCTGAGTAGGATCATCACCACTGTTACTGTTCATGAAAGCAGAGGATCAGGCTTCAAACAGTAAGCTTCTGAGAAAATAAGTAAGCGCATCTGCTGTGTAATCCCCAAAAAAAGAGGAATTGGCCTCTACTTTCTAAATGTCTCACCCAATACTGCAGATTGATGATATTTATTCATACAATGCAAACATCAGAAATGCCAGGACTCTGATCCTCACTGATACCAGGGTATGCTTTGGTTTTTTAACACTGAAAATCTTTAATCCCTTTGGAGATCTGAGAGGAAGTATTCAGCTACGCCAAGCACAAAACCAGTCATGGTGTTATTAGTTATTAGCCTTTTACAAAACAGAGAGACAAAAAAGCAACCCACTCTTTGCTAAAAGCATTGTGAAAGGAAGCCTTATCAAGGACACTGTCAGCAAGGACTAAATGAACTCGCTGATGAACAGTCTTGCCATCTTATGAATGCACTTATGAACACACACATGGCTCCAAACACCATCAATATGGACCAGTTTGCACACCTTGCAAACTGGACTGAAACAGAAATCATGGCTGCAGTATATGGTTTGGCAAGCTGGTTACAAAACCAAAATCTGTACCAAACCAAAAGAGAATTTTGAAAACATTTGCTCACTAGTCTGACTTCCCCTTCCTTTTGAAAACATACCTTAAATTTTCCACAGCTATTACATTCCAATCACAGTTGCTTTCAAACCTCAATTCTAAGCACAGATTTCCTGATCCTTTTCCTCAATAACACTCTCACATTCCCTCTTTCCCTTACAGTGGCATAAAACTTAAAAGCCACAAAGTTGTATTGTATTTCTATGGGCAGGCATAACACACCAAATGCTTTAGTTAATCCATCAGATGCTACTGATTTGGAGGAGGCCCATCAGAAATCGGTGCAATGTGGCTATAAAGTAGATGCTCTGCTCTCCTCGATCACTTCCTTCAAAGCACATGTTCCCAGGGAGACAGTAAGTGTTCATGCTTTGACGTTGAGGTCTCTGCATTTTAGGGCATCTAATTCATAATTTGCAGGAGAGATACCTATGCAATCACAATGTCTCAGTGCTCCTGATATTTGGCAGCAAGGGTTGGATGCTCTCCTCCTCATGCTGCTTGTCTCAGCTACCTGTGGGCAGTTTATGCACTGTTGAATTGGAGGGTGTCTTCACTCTGGGTTCAGAATAAAGCCACTGCTCTCAAGAGCCAGCTAATTATGCGCATCAGATTTCAACACTATTTGGTGCTTGAGTTTGGACCTTCTTCACATCTGTATCAGTCTAATCCAGCGCCAGTATAACTCTGGCAAGAACTTGAATGTAAACCCGAGGAAAGCCCATGCTAAATCAGGTTCTTTATTGCTGAAAAAAACATCTCATCCTAGCATTACAGGGATGAGATTCCCCATTCTCTATTATAAAGATCCAGAGTTGCATTTTCAGAAGTGTTTGGCAGATTCAGCTTCCATACTTTAGGGAGTGCACAAGGTACCACCACTGAAAATCATGTCTGAGAACTTGCTGAGGTCTAACCTCTTAGTTCAGTCTTATCTGATATGTGGTCATTATCTCCAGAACAGAAGAGGCTCAAATACTACTATGACAACTCATGTGAAAGTTAATACAGTGATTTCACATATAAACTGGAAGTAATGAAGTGTACAAAACCTTTCAGGAATAAAGACTGAAACCTTGATTTCAGGAATGAAAGCTTTGCCTGATGAATTTTCCTTCATCAATAAACTATTTCACTGGGCTGAGTGAAATAGATATAAAACATCTGCACTTTTAAAACAATGTGAGGAGAGCAGGGCATGTATTCAGGAAAACTGATTTCCCACGTAATTACTTTCCTTCTTATTGAGATTTCAAGCTGAGCAAAGGGTCAGTGATGGACTGTGCTCTCTTGTAGTAAATAAGGTTAATGTTACTGTATAGCTCTATTTTGCAGTCACAGAGCATGAGAATGAACCTAAGTGAAACTTGCAACACTTGTTCAAATACGGATTGAAATATTACTCTCTGTATGAGGAATGGACCCTGTGAAATGGCCTCATCCAACCGATCAATTAGACAAGGATCTGCACTGGAGATGAAGGGTGAGGAGATGTGAGTGTTCAAATGAAAGGGAAAGAAAGTCCCTTTATTATCAGTTCCTGTTTTCTCACTGTAGCAATTACCAAAACTCTATCACAATTCCTGAAACACTATTTCCTTAGCAAATTCCATTTCTATAACGTAAAACATTCCCATATATATATATATTCATATACATTCCATTATAATGGTCCACTTTAATTTTAAAATTCATCCAGTAGGAAAATTCTGAAAATGTGCAAAATTCTCAGAATAAAAGAGCAACTCTCTAACAAGGGAAGGCTAACACATCTCCTACTAGTGCTCCTGGGAGCTCTGGTTTGGGCTGATGGCCAAGAGTGCTGCCTACAGACCAAAAGCAAAGCCAGCCTCTTTGTCATCACATACAGAATACCTTTGTTTCTCATACACACAATGTTTCACTGGCTTATTACTCATGCCAGAGTGTGTTGGAAAATAAAAGCATAAATGAAAAAAATCCTATCCTCCTAAGGGCTACAACATGAAACTGAACCATGTGTTCACAGCTAAAGCACATGCACTTCTGTGCACACTGTGGTGCAGCTCTGAGATGTGACACACACATCCACAGCTTTGTAGAGCCATCTGTTTTCTTCAGCTTCATTTTGCTGTCTCTGTACAAAGCCTATAGCCTTGCTTCACTTAAATTCCCCCTCTCCAGACAGCTGAAATGGAAACATTGCTAGTACCAGACTGACAGCGCATGGGAGATTTACCTGATGGGAGCCGACTCATCCCCTTTATCGAGCCAGTCCTGCGGTGGGATTATATACATGCACCAGAGACCCCAGTTATAGCCGTGGGCTGCGTTGGCATATTGCTGCACTTCAAAAGTGTTGTACTTGATATTGTCAATTGCTGGTAAGATGATCCGCTTTCGATCTTCTTTGATCCGGGTAAGTGCAGGTTCCACCCTGAGAACAATAAAACCAGCAAAATATTTTACAGCCATCCAGTAATCCCAGGTCCTGCTTTGCAGTCCGATAAACAGAAGTTCTCTACCACTGAGAGCTGTAACCCAGTGAGATGGCAGCTCATAACACAGCACAGCAGGATCGAATACAGGTCACTAGCAGACACTGAACAGGCTGAAGCTTGGCGCGGGATACTTCACATAGCAACAGCACATGAATTATTACCTTTATGAAGCTGTACTAGAGTTTAACAACACAAAAGTTTTACAGAACACTTATTCTGAGGTCTGGAGACTGTCAGTTCATTTTGCAATGGTCAGGTGTTGACAGACACAATCGCCAAGAGTAACTAAATGGTCTCCTAACAGCTATGCCACCAGGACACCCGGTAGCAATTAAATACCTGCTCTTGCTGTCAAAGCCTGAAGAACAAAAAACACACAAGGGACTAAATGAATCTGAAGGTTACTCAAAGGTTTTAATCTTGTTTCTTAAGGACTGACCCCATCGGATCCAGTTGGAATGACAAGCGTGGCTGCATTATGCCTTCTAAAACCTCTTTGGTGATGAGAAGATTTCAACTGCCAGATGGTGCAAAAGCAATGGACTGCACATAATGTGCCATCATTTCAAAAGGCTTTAAAACATCAATGTGCTTTCAACAGAAGCTACATCCCAGAGTGTTTCAGGAAAGTAGAAAGCTTCAGTATAAACATTCCTTTCTGACCAAGGTAGTATAAACTTGCTAAGAATTACAGCAAAACTGATCCAAAGAGGTAGCAGACTTCTTTAGGGGTGGAAAGCACTTCTCAAAGCAGCGTTAGAAACAGCCACCAGTTTACTCCTTTGTAACTGTGTTTCCCCTTGAAATGATCTTTGAAGATTTTGCAGAGCTCTTACATGTATCTTTAAGGGAATGGCAGTTTGCTGCAATTCACAGAGGTGGTGAGATTTGAACACCGATCTATTCTCATTTTTCTTTTGTTAGCAGTTAAAGGGCAACTGTTCCTTTGTGGTTTTGTTTGTTACCTTATATTTTATTTGTTATCTTATATTTAGTTTGTTACCATGTATTTTCTTGGATAGGCCAACAGAAAAGGACAAGTTATGTAATTAATTCAACCTCCATTTTCAATCTTCACTGCCTTAATCTGAACAATCATAAATTTTCTGATTTCTTCTGTAAGAAGACAGCAATTTCTCTGTACTTGCCAATTTGTCTTTTATGTACACAGTCTTCAGCATTGCTTATATGAGACCATGTACTGCTTTCTTCCTCTTTTTACCCCTCACACGTCAGTAAAAAGACACATAGATTCAATGAAACCCTTAAGCATTGATAAGGAGCTACTTACTGCAAATAAACCATCACAAAAGAATGTAAAATAAGAGTATAACTGACAAAAAAGACAAGATGTCACAGCATTTCATTTGGAGAGAAGTCAAAGAGAATGATAGTAGTTTTATTTGGATTCCTCTACGAAAATGACATTTGAATTTGTCAGCTGGATGCTAATAACACCGAGCATGGAAGATTTAATAAAAAGGACAGTCATGAGCATGGTGGGAAGAGAAGAACAACATTGCAAGTTGCAGAAAATCCCCCTGGTCAGGAACGTTATGAGAGATGTTAATCTCATACGCAACAGGCATTGTTGTGTTACTTTACTTGATTTATTCTGAGAATAAGTCAATGCATCCCTCATGACTGGCATGGCCTGAGGTTTCTCTTACTACTGTCACCCATGATTTTTGGTGTAGTACTTCTATTATCAAGCCCCGTTCCCGCAAGGTACCTCCACAGGAGCATGACAGTGCATCAGCCCAGAGGAGCTACAATGACTTCAACTCAGGTTGTTAAGTATGTTTTTGGTTTTAAAATATATCCTTAGTCAGCAAGATTATATACTGTTTCTTTTTGCCCTTTTTTTTTTTGCATGGTATTTAAAGAACTACAATACAGACTCAAAGGTTTTTTTTTTTCCTTTTTTTCTTTTCTTTTTTTTTTTTCCTGTGGGAGAGACAAGAAACAACTGAGAGACATTCAGGACAGTGCAGTATGTGATTCCCAACGCCAATTCATATGGTTTTTAGGCCACACTCATGCATTCACATAAAGAGCCAATGTGACCCGCCAAATCAGGATAAACACTTCTGTTGTTAATACAGGATGACATTTATGAGATTAACTGTTTTAAAAAACAGTGGGTGGACAGCAGAAAAACTCTGCAATAAAGCAGGGAAGAATGCAGAAAATATGAATCTACTTTTTGCTTTTCATAATGTTATCTCTGCTTATCAGTCTAGAAGCAGCAGAAGAAAATACAACAGAACAGTGGAGATGTCAGGCAGACACCCCTTTCCTTTTGCACCTTTCAGGTGCAAAGGGGTTACCAAAGGCTTCCAAAATACCAAACAGGTATAGATGACACTAATGACAACCCAGTAGTTGTTTGAGTGGAAGAAGAATCCTCCTGTTTGTGGTCATAGAGTTAAAAAAAATTACCTTGGAGCAGGTCACTGGCCCTGTGGAGCACCAGCAGCAGAAGCCTTGTCACAAAACTGATTCTGAGTTCCCTTGTAGACTTTCCCCTGCAGGTCACCTTGGGAGGTGGCCCCCTTCTGAAGCCCTTGGGCATTCATCAGATTTGATGCAGTAGGGAAGTCACTGAGGAGGGGGATTACATCCTCCAGTGAGATCTGGGGCACACCACAGGGCATGGTTGCACCCAGTGACTCCCACAGAGTGCACAAATTTTTTATGTTTGGGTCCAATTCCCAGATCTGCCCTATAAATCTGACCATCTGCCTTCTGAAGCAGAAATCTGTAAATGGGTTTCCTTTGTAAAAATCAAATTCTGTCATTCACTACTCTCTGATTATGGAAAAAGGTCTTTGACAAGCAAGGAAAGACTGGGTGGCTTTAAAACTATTTTTATCTCTTTCGGTTACAGTTCTTTGGTCACCAAATCCTCAAGTTCTCAATTATTGGGATGTTTATGTTGATATATATCAAGGTGGTTTAACCATCATACTTAAAACTAGCCTGAAGTTTTCATGTTTCTTCCACAGTTCCTCCTTGTGTGCTCATTTTCCAAGTATTTTACTTTGAAGGGTAGATTGATATTATGTAATGAAAAGGATAAAAGAGATAAGGAATTGTTCTCCCTTAATGTCAGATGTCTGCAAGTAGACCCCCCACATCCAAGGTAATTGCCTCAAACTTTCATTCTCAGCAGAGAGACACAGAGGTTGGCACTTTTATAGTAAGATACTTCTCATAATAATGTAGACACTGAAAATAGGTGAGATTAATAATGTTCCAGGAGAGCCTATTTTGAATATAACGGGAATTTAGCCTGCTACATTGCAAGACAGCTTAAAATTGGACTGTTGAAGTGTATCCCAAATAATGGTTAGAGAAAGAATGTGAAGAAAATATTTAACAGTTGCTCTGATTTTCAGCCTTTAATCATATTTGTGATTGTGTTCATCTGATACTTGTGTCTTGGAAATGCTAATCTGGGTCCTCATTTTCTTCATACAAGAGGAACAATTCATTTCCAACTCTGGTGCTGCTGTCACACCAGCCATCACCTAACTACTCCTGTCACTATACATTGTCTGAATTCCTGTATTTTCCCAGTTGTATGGCTTACATTTATTACCACCTGAGTTGGTGCTTTGCATCTGAATGGCACAAGAAGGGATCTCTGGAGTGTAATACAGCACTCAGATCAAAATATATGATGAAATCTCATTAATCTCTATCAAGCTGTTAATTTCAAATCTCAGATTTTGAGCTTTTATAAAGTCTGAGGCATCTGAAAGCTGTCCATGTGATGGAAGTTCTGTTTCAGTCCCCTGCGCTCAAGAACTGTAAATGCTGAAGATATTGCTACTTCAACAAGTGTTGATGTCCATACCCTCAGGTTACAGATGAAGTAAAATGTCCTGCCAAGATTATGGAGTGAATTGGTATGAAAGCAAGGGCTGGAACTTCATTTTCTCAACCTCCAATTCCCTCAGCCCTAGTTCACCTCAGTGAGATCTACAGGAAAATTCAGATCCCAGATTCTGCCAGCGTCCCCTGCACCACTGACACTGACTGTGCCCTATTTTTCTGCCTGCCAAGATCCCTAGCTAATGGCCAATGGAGAAGGACTATGAGCTTGAACAGGACTGGGTAATGGATGGTGTTTACATTGTTTATCTTAGGCAATCCATGAAATATGAAAGGTTTTCATTGCTATTCACTGCTAGCAAAGTCCAGCCTTGGACTAGCTCTATTAGGCTCAATGGACTTCCACAGTGCCTTTGTCTCTGTAAGCTGAGCTGCACATTCATCAAATCCTTTGTCAACTTTGCTGGTAATTCTGGCTTTGTCTAATTGCTTCAGGTTTTTGAAAGGATTATGATTAAATCTTTCCTAGTAATTTCTATTTTTTTTTCCTAATTTTAAGCTGCTACATTATTATGTAAATGTACACATTCTCTTTATAGATACCAGTGTTCTTTCTCTGTGTGTCGTCAACCCCCCCCCCCCCCCCCCCCCCCCCCCCCCCCTTTTCCTTTTTTTTCCTTCTCCTTCCCACGACCCTAGCTCCCTGCGCCCCCCCCCACCACAAAAAAACAAAGTCGCGGG
>JAAGNO010022508.1:224545-237648 GCA_033439905.1 Ceryle rudis
CTTTCTTGGTAATTTCTTTTTTTTTTTCCTAATTTTGAGCCGATCCATATTTATTTAAATGTTTCCATTCTTTTTATAGACGCCGGTTTTCTTTTCTTGTGGGTCGTCAACCCCCCCCCCCCCCGCACCCCGCCAGCCTTGTTTTGCTTTTTCTGTCATGCATCTGCAGAAGTCAAGTGCTACTGGCAGCTCCCAGAACTAAAATGACAGAGTGGCAGAGGTTACTGAAGTCCAAGCATGTTCAACATGCTATGCTGATGAGCTGCAATATGGTGTTTGAGTATTTCCTTTCCAGAGGGCCACTGCTGGCCATGAGGCAGGATTCAGCCCTGCCTGATTAGGTACACAAGCCAGATGTGAATTTTGAGATTCATCTCTCTCTTTCACAGATGAAAAAATATTGGGTTCCTAGCTTGTGTCTGAGTCAATGTACTTTTATGGGCACAGAGTAGCACATACTGTTAACAAGTTATTTTCTGGAGCAAGAGGAAAAATTCTCCTAGACATATTCATAGACACGATGGGTTTCAGTAAACTAAATATAATCAAAGGATTAATCTTTAAAGGTAGTGCTTCACATCATCCAGTTCTTTTTTCCACCTAATAACAATGAAGCAGACAATTCGGGATGGAATTTGTGAGACATAAGAAGTTCCTCCTCTCTACAAATATATATATTTATCAGTGTCCTCCTCTTGCTCTGCACAGATTGCTTGTGAATGGTTAAAGCCAGAAGAGAAAGGACAGTAAATTTAGTTCTACTTATAGACTCCATTAGGCTAAAGGGTATTTTCACTTGGGTTTTATTTCTCTAAAGCAGTTCCAGAATTACAGCAACACGCTGCTGAAGTGTCATTCCCAGGACTCAGCCCTGCAATTGACAGCGCTTGGTTGAAACTCCACAAAGCATATTGCTGTCCCATAATTTTGGTGGGCTTCCCACAGGCACAAGGATGTACCGGGAGGAACATCCACAGCAGGTGACTTGGTAAGTGACTCTTCCTTATAGACACTCTCCTGGAGAATGTGTGGAAGGAATCTCTGATCAGTAGCAAATTAAAATGATTTATCAAAGACTCTTGAGCATATCACTAAACATAGCATGTGCCTTTCATGCATTTAATGCTTTTGCCTACCAAAAGTGGGTCAATTCCTGGATTGTCAGAAATCAATTTCAAGATTTTCAAGTTGTTGAGCACCCATGGCAACTTCAGTGGGAGCTCCAGCAACGCCAGTACTGTGGACCTCAAAGAATAAGTGCTCCCAAGATAAAGATTTGAGTTAAGAAAAGAGTTGGAAGGCAGAATTTAACCCAGAGTATAGAATAAGCCTGTAAGAAGACTTGAGAGCAAAGACAGGGGTCATATTGTGATCACAGAGGCTTCTCTAACCCCACTGTAGGTCTATCTCTGAACGTATGTGCATTCTGTATTTAATAGTGGGCCAACTCAGAGCAGATCAAGCCCCACAGGAAACCACAGCAAACAAAAATTATATGCTGTTCTACATGCTTATCAGATTGCTGGAGAGTTCATGTCAATGGGGAAGTCTAATTTTTCACAATACTGAAAAGAACAGCTTCTTCCTGATAAAAACAAGTTGGTAATGAGCTCCTCAGCACACATAATTATATAATCCACCTTTTAAAATATGTAAAGACACCTGCTGACTTCAAGCAGACTTTTAAAAAGGCACAGCACAGGAATAAACAGACGAAATCTAAGAGAAGCCACACACATGCCTCAGGCCAGATCCTCCATTCTCCAACTCTTGTACTTCAATAGACTTCACAACTTCAGGGTGTCCTGATTTGCGTTAGAACAGAACTAATTCTCTTCAATGATTTTACTTTTCAGCTCAGTCTCTTCTAACTAACTGCATTTCCCTTTCCCCTAACCCCCAGTATAACTTTTTCTGAATTAGTCCAAAAGCAAATCCTTTCCTAAATGGCAGGAACTGCACTGGGAAGTGCCTCTCAAATTCTACCCCATCCCAAGTAGGTACACAAATGCCATAACCTGTGGGGCTTTTTGAGAGAAATGCTTCTTTCTCCACCATCATTATTCTAATTTTGACTTCAATAAAAAAATAAAGAACTCACATTAAGTAAATAAGTTTTGGGTTTTTTTCCTTTCACAAATCAATTTTTTTTTTTTTAAGGAAGACATAAATGAAAGACAACATGATCTCCTCTGTTAGATTTTATGGTTCAGTGTATTTAACACCATATTTTACTCTGTCTCTACTGCTGTCAGGTACCATGAAGTAAAAACTTAACACAGAAATGTAAGAAAAAAAAAACCCTGTGTAAACTGAAAGCTTATTTTGCATGTGATTTTATACGCTACCTCACGTCTCACTGACAATATACATTTATCGGATGCAGACAAGCAGATCTACTGACATACATAATTCTTTGCTAAGGCAGGCTGAGAAATATTTCACGCAGAATGCCTTTCCTGTAAATAACTGTCCAGAGAACTAAAAAAAAAATTTTAAAAAGTCCTACTCTCTTCCTTGGTCTCTAAGAGGAGAGAGAAATTCTCCATCTGTTCTACCTGACATCTCTATCAGCAGTCCTGAGTGTGTGCCCAGGGAGGTTTCATACCTGCAGCCCCCAGCCAGAATGGAGTGAACACAGCATAAACGCCTGCTGGAGAGTTAAAGATCAGCTCTTTGGCTGCCAAATGTGAATAGCTCTTTTCTGCACCACTGAAAAGCAATGAGGATGCTTCAGTGAACACTCCAGGTTGTTTAGCTAGATGAATAGCTGAAGTTGCTTTTCTGGCATGTCCTATGTATGTAAGCTGGCACTGTCCCATGAATCTGAAAGGCCCACATGGCTTGTGTTGCACACTTCCCTCTTCACTCAGTTCGCTTCTGCTATCTAAAACATGTATGCTATTATGTTACCAAATTGAGGTAGACTAGTAGAGGCTTTGGACAAGAAAAAACTACTTTAGTAACCACAGGTCCTTTCCTTTCCATGTGCATAAATAGAACTTCCTAGGTCAAATTAAGCGTGGTACCAGGGATGCTGCAAAGAACCCTGTCCTGAGCAGGAGCAATAGGCTTGAACCCTCCAGAGGGGAGGGACTGCACTGGGTAATTTCACCCTCACCTTCAGTGCTTCTCTCACTAGAAGGGAAGAACCACCTGGACCTGGCCAGGACTCTGAAGAGCCACCTGAGCTTGAACAGGAGGGATGGGGAGTTTACCTGCTGCTAGAGATTGGCTTCTAGTACATTGCATGAAAATACTAACAAGGGAGCTTTCAGGGAATAAGCATGTCTCTGTTATAGAGTACTTGGGATAACCAAAATCAGTACAAAATTAGGATGAAATCAACTCTCTTTTTTCTTTACACACTTTTTTGAGAATCCATTCCTGACAGCCACTGCAGCAAACTACACTGTATACTACAATATGAAATAGCATCTGCAAAGTATCACCCATAGACTAGGGATCTTGATCTTTAGCTCTTCTTAGTTCATTAAAATACCAGTTTTCTATATTTTTAAAACACTGCCAATTTGAGGGATAATCCATAATGATGAGATATGTGTGGCACAATCTGATGGATACTCAGTTTATATTCCAGGTCCTCTGTCTCATGTTGGGCTGTCCCTGTCTCTCTGATATACTGAAATATTTTTATTAAACCCTCTTACTCCACTGATACTCCCTTTGTCTGGCAAAATTTTAATTACTATAGTACTTCATAACTCCATTCAGTGCTCTGATACTACCTCTGTGACAGGAGCAAAAGCAATTCCTAAGATAGAAAGCAAGTATAATACTCTATCATTATGTCTTCTTTTATGGCTCCTAGCACCCTCTTTATGGCTGCTAATATATTGTGGTCTCTGCCTTTCACTTACTGATTTCTACCCTCCTTTGCTCAGTGTGTCCTTTTTTTACCACTCAGAGAATCAGAACCCCCATCTCTGCTATGTCTCTTTCCTGCTCCCAGATATAATGTAGTGAATTTCTCTTCTCCTTGTCACATTATTCTTTCCCATCTCTCAAAGACAGGACTCTATATAATGCTCTACATCTTCTGCAACACAATTAGCAGCCAGGATGCAATGGTCTGTACTCAGTGTTACTATCTGTTGCTTAATGCACACTGGGTGGACCTAATATAAAAGTCAGGGCAGGAATGCTGCAATCTTCAGAGGATGGAAGGGAAAGCTGAACCTTACAAGCTTAAATATACCCTCAGAGAGGAATGTATAGAAGCTTTATATACCTCTTGGTTCTGCTGGGTTGCTGACTCTAGATGCTGACTCCTATTGATGTTAAGTATCCATTAAAACCAGACAAGATTCAACTGCAGCACAGGTAGAATTTTACATATGAACTATACCCATACATTATCATGTAATTTTAATTTAAAACTCCATTTTAGAATTAATAGTCCTTTCAGCTCGTCCTCTCCACTTTTGCTCTCACAGCTGCTGTATTGGCTCACACTATCAACAGCCTTAAGGGGAACAGGTCAGTAGAAAATCTCTGCTCTGCGCCAATACATTTCAACACCTGAGAAGCAAAAAAGCAGCAATTAAGTGCAGCAAAATAAATAATTCAATAGTTAATTTGACCTGCCAGGCTGTAGAGTATTTTTTTTTATATCCTACCAGATTGTATTTTAGTTCAGAAGAAGCATCCCTGGAGAGTAATGCTGTGAGAGCCCATAAAATGCTGTAGTGGAATATAAGGCAAAAGCGCACCCATAAATGGGGTAACTGTTGTTTAAATAAAAGGTTTTTTTTTTTTTGTTATCAGAGTCCTGCATATTTCATGAGAAAGTGATGAAGTCCTCTGATTCTTTATGAATTAATCTGCCAACTGATTAGGCAGGTAAAACAGCCATAGATTGGAAGACTAAAATTGCACTGCAGGTACTTGACTTTTAAATGGAACACGAACCAAACAGAAAGCTAATGCTCTTTTCTGTGGTAAAGGAATTGGCTTCTTTTTAATTGCCTCACAAATAATCCATAGACAGCTTTAAGTGGGAGCAATCCGTGTGGCCTCTGAATACATGAATATACATTGAAAATGAGGGGACATATTCATGCAAGACGAGACTTAGGAGGAGAAAAGAACAGCTGTACTTTAACAAGGCAGTCCCACATGACTACCAAGTTTATAAGGCTACAGAGCAGAGGTAACATGAACCACGTGGGAAAAAATAAAGCAGCCTGGTAGAAAGACTTCCCATCCCCCCTAGTAAAAGAAGATGAGAACTGAAATGACAGGCAACCACACATGCACCAGTAGGCAGAATTGAAAATAGGAGGAACCAGGTAGAACAAGGCTTGAGATGGCTGTCAACAGCCCCACAGGTTGAGGGGAACAACAGAAGTGCTAGAAGAGAACACTCTGAAGCCTCCACGTGCAGCTCTGAAACAAAGGGATATGTGATGCTTCTGGTGCACATTTGCTACGCTCATTCATCCTCTGCGGCTACTCCAGAAGCCAAGTGGTCTCAAAGCAGCTGCACAGACTGGCTCAGCAGTATTGCTGAGACTTAAGCACACTTGTTGAAAGGAGAGTACACCAGGGAGGATGCAGTAAATGCAAACGCTTTTTATCTTGGATATACACACACTCTTACTTATTGAGTGGTTGAGGTTCTTGCTATGCTGATTTCAACCCTTTTTGACATTAATGCAATCCTTAATGCCCTAAGGTTAAAAAAAACCCCAAATAAACCCAAAAGCAACCACAGTACCCTTTCCTGCTGACTGACACCATTGCCTAGCTTCTGTGGATAGAGCACATCAGCAAGATCTCAATGTCTTTTAGAGAATTGATAACAAAATACTCTGCAAGGCTCAGAAAACTGCAGCTTGGGCAGGACAAGCACTGGGAAAAACACCCAGAGCATTCTCTCTCCCATCCTCAATTCTGTCCAGTAGCTGATATTACCCTACATGAACATCTGCAATTATTTGAAAGACCTAGTTGCTTTAAAGCTAAACAAATAAATCAAAACTGGCTCTTAAGCTTCTAGAAAATTACAACTGCTATTACAGTTTTTCATAGTTCTGGGAAAAAAAACCAACCAACCAACCAACCAAACCAAAACATAACAAAACAGGGTGAACGTAAACCAGGTGCACTCCAAGACTTACTTTATTGCATCTTCCATTTCATAAAGATATTCATGAACATATAGAAATAAACACTCTACTTTGCAATTAAGTTTCTCTCTGGTTATAAGTACAACTATTTTTAGTTTTAATTTGGGGATATCTCCCAGAACTGCAGAGCATAATCAGCTCCACTATAACCCTGCATCATCATTATCAAATAGAAGCCTATCTTTGGAAAATACACATTTTACATACTAAAGGTCCCAGCAGCCCTTTTCCAGCTGACTGCACAGATCAGTTTCTTCAGGCCCGACTCCCAGTAATGCAGATATCGGCCACTAAGCGGTGCTACAAAGACTTACTCCAACGAGAGATCCGGCCCATTAAACCCAAAACTTTGCTTGACACATTAATACTGCTCCCTTGCAAAACAAAGGGGATGAGGAAAGGCATGCTAATTTTAAGCCCCATTAAAAATGCGGGAAATAATTCAGTGCTTCCCTCAAATGTATACACAAGAAAATTTATGACTGGTATTCAAGTTCCTAAGAAGAAATGATAGAAAATAACAAGGAGATTGAGGAAAAGTACTTGAAAGCATGCATCTGCCTCCAGACCAGAGACTCCTTAATGGTGTCTCCCCATTTCACTGCTTTGGAGGTTTCATATTCGTTGTGGTTTAAATTATTTCTCTCACCACTGAGCTGCACCAGAGCAGACACAACGGCTTTTTTTATGGATCTTGCAGCCATTGCAGAAGATTGTTGGCAATGTTGCAATAATAAAAAATATTATTCAAAAATAACTGCTAATGTGATAACACCAGCCTACAGTTGTCTCATCTGTACAGTTTTTCATCTTCCCTGTTGCTGAGCAAACCTTTTTCACAGCTTTTGAGACGTAGGGCACAGCATGACAGCACTGCTCTCCCTGTGGGAATAGTCAGCAACTTACCAGCCAATGTTGAATTCAACATGAGCATCAAAGAATCCGACAATGGGAGAGGTTGCTGCTTTCCAGCCTTGGATTCTGGCTCGAATCAGTCCTTCTCGTTTGTTATTGCGCACTATTTTCACCAGACCTGGGTATCTTTTATTGACATACTGGTCCAGATTAAATTTTAGCTCAACTGTAGGAGAAAAAAACCCACACAAATATCCAGAATGAGAAAAGCCCTACAACATTATGTTTCACTTTGATTTATTCTGCAACAGAAAGGGAAAAAAATCTTAAAAATTCCTAAACCCTTAGTCAGTCTCAGAGAAATTCTCCTTGAATCAGACAAGTTACAGTTAGACTTGCAAAGGTTTAATATGGCCTGATGGATTTAAGTATTGTTTTGAAGAAGTAGTTTATCTAAAAAGATATTTGTTTTAATTTGTTTAAAATAGTTATTATTCTAACTCTCTGATGATTTGCATTAGGTTACAACTGGCCTCAGGAGGAGCAATTCTGACCTTACAGCAGTGTAACATGAGAGATAGGTGCTTTGTTGTTGTTTTTTTTCCCCTGATTTACAGTATTCAATAACAGATTGAAAAATAACCTCAATGGATTTTGGGTCAAGACCTAATTCAGATCAGAATTAATTTCCCTTCATTTAAAAAGTTTTCCCCTTAAATATAATTAAGACTCCTCAATATCAGGCTTCTTCTCCATTGAACTAAATCGCTATTGAAAATTTCAGACAGACTTCTTCTCTTTTGTTCATTTTCAGGCATTCACTCACAGATGGAGCCGAACTCATTCACTCCTTTATACAGCTTCATTTTAATAAGCTCATAAACAGGCAAATTACCAAAATGGTCCCTGTATTTTTCTAAATCAATCTAGTTTGGTAATTCATGTACACTGCAACTTACTCATAACGAGGATTTTACTCAAATATATTTATTAAGAAAACTAGTAGAAGCTTCCAGGACATTAGAAGCCTCATTCTTCTGATCTATATTACACAGTAGAATCATTATCATCAGAATCAAAGACCTGATAAATCTCCAGTTATCTGGAAGAATGACAGAGAAAAGCCATATAAGAGTTCACTGAGAAACAGTGAGTCCAAATCTCCTCTGTATTACATTGACTTGAATAATATACAATCTCACATAATTACTCCATAGGTTACAGCGCCAAAACTGCAAGCAGAATTGGACAAAAAGGTTTCTTAAATCTATAGGTTTTGGAACTTATTTTTGGTTTAATGATTTGTTCTATGATTTGTTCTATCAACCCTCCTTTCTCTCTAGAGGTCTTGAAGAGGAACAGCACCTTAAAACTGAAAGATTTAAAGCTGTTAATCTGTGGAGGAAATGCTATGGAGGAACTTGAGCCTTATTTTAATAAATACTATTTGAGAAGCTGCAACAGTTCTAGAAGTCTAAGGTACAACAACTTAAAAGTTGTTAGTCGCCAGTATCATAAAAGTTCTTCAAACTCAACCAGCCTGTGAAACATGTTGGTTAATAACACCCTATATTCTCATCAATATTTTGAGTTTTAATTTCTGTAACTGAAGTGTTATTTTTACTTAAATGAACCAGATGACCTGAGAGTTGCACATGCTTCATGCCAATTCTGTTTCATTCTCATAGCCTAATTTACTCCTTATCTCAAAAAAACCCCAAAAACCTGACTCAATGTAGTTTTATCAACTACTGTTTAAATTATGAAGAAGCTAAGTGTGCTGCCATATAAAAGAGTAGAAACTATTGTGAAGGAGAATCTGTAGACCTGCTTTTCCTTGGAAGCAGAATTTGAACTGTTAGCCTAATAATGTTGATGCTTCTCTGGATCTGAAAATCTGAAGAAAAGTGTCTTTTCTCTATTAAGATTGCCTATACAAATACCATTCATCCTGTGAGGATTTCAAGGAAATCAGCAGGGTTTATCCACGTAATATTTATTTGTTATACAAATAGTATTTACTCACAGCTTTATTCAAGTGACTCCATCAACCCTCTCATCAGCAAACACAAACTCTTGTAAATTCTGCTGACTCCAATAGAGGTACATTAATTTACAGCAACTTCTGATCTAGCTTATTAGCCATAAATCAGTAGTTACATGTACGATCTTTCTCCCTTGGCTGTCTAAATGCAGAATAACTCCACGTTGTTTCATCCCAACATTTAAAAGCAAAACAACAAAAAACCCAAACCAACCAACCAAAACAAAAAACAACAACCCCCCTCCAAACAAATACAAACAAAACCACAAACAACAACAAAAAACCCCAAAACAAACAAAAACCCCCAACATATGTTCACCATTGTCACTGTTGTCATCCACCAGAATGATCTCCTTGAGCAAGTGCGATGGGGTGTGATTGACAACGCTGTGCACAGAGCGCAGGATGACAGACAGCGCCTCGTTTACAAATATAAAGACCACAGAGATCTGGGGCAGGTCATCTGGGTAGGTCATCTGTTTGCACCTGCAGAGAAGAAAGAAAGAATTCAGACCCACGCAGCCACTGAGAGGTAAGATGCACTGAAGAGTGTCCTCTCCTCATTGCTCTCCATCATATAGGGACTTGCAGGCTTTGTTCTTTCTAACCCCTAAAAAAGATGTGGTAAAAACTCAAAAGAGAGCACACAGCTAGAAGCAGCAAACTTTCCATCAACCCAGTGAAAACCAAAGCGTATCTGCACGCACACAGACTTGTAGCAGCTCTCAAGCTCTTAGATGTTTAAAAGCATCTCTTGAAAAAGAATTGCAATGCTTTTGCTCAATAACAACCTGGAGAAGGCCCACCATACTATAGCCTGTCTGTGGTGCCAGGGGAACCATCACAAGGTCTGCTGCTGGCTCATAATTAGATCTCATATTTACAAAACCAGGACTCTCTCAAGCACATTTTGCATTTGTCCATAAAAAGAGCACTTGCCACCCTTTCTGATTTTGCAATTTGTGCAGCAATAACTCATGTTATTGTACAGGCACATACTTGCTGAAATATTTGCAAAAAAAAAATATTTGAAATATTTCCATCTGAGTCATCACCTCCCAGGCATCTACATCCCGAGATTCACCATTTCCTTTTGTGCTTACTCGCTGATACATCTATGTTGCCATAGACCATTTTGAGAAGGAAAAAAAGAGACCCGGAGAAGTCACACAGCTCAGAGCAGAGCTCCCAAGCTGCTTTCCAAGCCCCCAGTCCATGCCCCTCTGTAATACCACTCTGCCTTATGTTAGTGGAATTCTCTCTCACTACCAAAGATGCTAACTTAAAAAAATTATGCACATGTTCTCACAGTCAAAAGCCATTCAGAATAGCAATTACTGAACCTGATCTCTGAAATACTGCTAATGATATCACAGGAAATGACTTCTCCTGCTCTTATCAAACTTTCTGACCTCTTTGCTCATTACTTTGGCATAACAATCACTTTTTTTCCCCCACTATCAGCAGTCATGGGGATGGGGAGGGCAGCAAAGGCTTGACTGTTGGATAACCTCTGGAAATCAGTTATGAATTCTAGTAAAGTGCAATTATTCGTAATTCCTACTCATCCCAGCAGTATTTGCTCAGAGACTTGAGTACTTGTCATTGATTACAGTGTTACTATAGCTACTTACCAGCAGCTTGCTTCTGGCCTGTACCATACAGAGGACCACTGTGTAAAACTTCTGTCTAAGCAGCATTCTTACACAATCTATAAATAAACTGGGAACAAGGACAGAGATTTATAGGAGGTGTGAATGCTCTGACACAGCTTCCTTTTTGTATTTCTTTTTGAATGTGATTTTCCTCTTGACCACACCAACATATCAAAGAAGTCCATCAGGAATACTTCACTAATGGGATAGAGCCATCAGTTAAAACATGGACCTTACAAGATTTCCTTTGATGAGGGACATCTTTGATCTGACAGCAATTTGCTTCAGAGCCTCACTTGTATCAGCAGGACATAGCAGATTGCATCTCAGTAAATTGGACTGGTACCCAAGGGGTGGGTGCATGGCTTGTAGAAGTGAGGCAGAGGAGGGATCCCATCCCAGATTGTGCATCCTGTTGGGTCCCACAGCAGCACTCAGAGCTAGGAGGAAAGAAGTGAAGTGAAGAAACCATGTAGCCAAAGTCTGGACGCAGCAAAGAGGCTATGATAGGAGAAGAAAGTACAGTAAGAATGAGAGGGCAGTCAAAGCAGTGCTTGCAAGGTAGAGGGCCATGTTATCAAAGGAAAGGTCAGATGAACACAAATGAACTTTTCTGGCATAAAAAGTTATTTGTTGTATCACTAAGTCGATGGAAACACCTGGAGACCCAGTCACAAGTTCCTGTCCAAACTGAAAAGTTGAGTAGAACTAATCCTCAGTGCTTTTCTTCCATCCTCCCACTTACATTCTGAGAAAATTGGTATTTCTAGTTCAAGCTTTAAAATCAGGACACCTAAACCATAACCTCCGCTTTTGACTTATTTGTTCTTCATCATACTAAATCAATGCCTTTTTATCTTAAGTGTGACTCCATGGTCTCACTGGTTCACAAGATTTTTCATGCTGTGGTTCTCAATAATTACTTACATTGTTGAGCATCATGGGCTGCTGTAGATAAAAGGCTGTTTGGAATTCATTATCCCACATGGGTTAAGTCAACCCAATCACTTCTCACCACAACCTTCCTTCTGTTAGTTCTCCTCTTTCTCTGTTAGCAGGGCATAGTTGAAAAACTACATTATGTCTGCATGTGGAAGGAGTACTCCAACCATTATGTATTAAAATAACTCGGGTAACCCCACAGCAGCAGGAACATCTAGATGGGCAAAGGCAAGCCTCAGACTTTCACAGCCATTTAAAAGCTGTCATAATTTTATTTATTACAGCTAGGATGAAGAACAGCAAAAGAAGCTGTCCAGCTGAGTAGACTTTTCAATGTACAGCAGTGATTTAGGAGTTTATTTCCAGCAGACTTCCAGTCAACCTTGAACTCCCGACTCTGTTAAGTCCCTTCAGAAAATGAGATGGATGTGCTTAGGTAGTCAGGAGAAAGTACTGGTCCACTAACAAACACTTCTGATGATGTCTGAGAGCACAAGCAATCCCAGTTAAGGATTTAAGGGCCTTTCCTTAAAAATCAGTGGGTGCTTAAGTGCTTTGTTGGATTGTTGCCCAATTGCTTCCCAATGTATTCTGTAATTAGATACCAGCCACAGCAATTTACAGTTAATACTTCCTTCATTCCAAGAAACTCCAACCAGCAATTGGAACCCTGAGCCAAATAGTGACATTAGCAAGTCACACGCAAGGATGCTCTACCATCAAAGCACAACCATGCCCACTGTCACAACACCTTTGGAACTTCATTCTTGGCAGGATGCTGACAACACACTGAGCACATTGCAATGGGACATTCGGTCACTTGTGCCTTTATGCAAGGTTGAGAAAGTCAGAGCTTCAGGAGGATATGTGAAGTTCTCCTCGGTGCAGTCCTTGACTTTGGCCCTGGAGCATGACAGCAGGGAAGCAGTTTATTCTGTCATTCCAGAGAAGTCCCACAAAAAGTAAGGCTGTAACAAGCCTACTGACTTTCAATAAGGCATAGGGCATCCTCTCAGAAAATGATTGGAGCAGCAGTCTGGAAACAGAGGGAAAGCATTGGGCAAGAAATCTATGGGATAATGATGGAGGAGCTTAATATAAGATGATTCACTTATATTATTCATTTTGAGAAGAAAAGTAACCAGAAGGGGAGGACATCAAACAGTACGAAGGTGTCCTAGCAAGGCTTAGATGCTTCAACCTGAACACCAAAAGGACTTTGGTGAGAAATTAAGAAATCATCCATTTCTGTCAGCCCTGATACTGTGCAGTAACATGCCTGGGTATTTAAGGTAGCTCTTCTCAGGAAGGAGAAGCTTGGCTGCTCTGCTCAGGGAGCCCACAACACCAGCACGACACCCAGAACTTTGCTGAAGAAGGGAGCTAGGGACCTCCTTGGTCTCCACTTCTCTGCACTAGGTCTGATCACATTATGAACTACAGCAACCAGGTGAG
>JAAGNO010022508.1:237748-270254 GCA_033439905.1 Ceryle rudis
GGGAGCTAGGGACCTCCTTGGTCTCCACTTCTCTGCACTAGGTCTGATCACATTATGAACTACAGCAACCAGGTGAGGGAGGAAAATTACAGTACTTGATAGCTGAATCTTGGCCCCGTTGACATCCATGTAACACTACCAAGTTAGGGAAGAATTTAGAGCATACATTTGACCTCTGTGGTAGATAACGATCATCTCATCTGGCCAGGTATAACTCATATTTAATACTACTGTGATTCTAAATTAGTATTATGAACTGTCATCAGTATTACAATCTACAACCAGCACAAGACTTCAGGTCTGCGTGAGCAGCAGTGCCTGTCGCCAGGGCAGACAGGTATGCCATGGAAAACATACTGCTGGATGCATTCAGGACTAGCGAGTCCAAGCAAAGACTGACAATGCCATGGCTAATCACTTTCATGGACTAGCTGAGGATGCATTAGACCTGATATAGTAAATGGCCCTTCAGGCACCTTTGTACAACATGCCAAGCATCAAACCCGAGGCATCCTGCTGTTGTCCTGGGAAGTGTCTTTGACTGTTCTTGCTCTGTATTGGTTTCTGCAAAGCTTAGCTGGCAACCCAGATGTACTTCCTTTGTACATGCTGGAGATCTTCATTGTCAGATCATCTTTTTCTACTCTGGAGATGATTTTCTCTCTTTCCTTTGCATTGGAGTGGTTCCTTGCACGCATAATTCCCAGTCAGCCCCCTGAGCCCAATTGTGAGCACTGTCTGTGCATACATAAGAAACAAGGAAAGGCTCTTTGGTTGGCAGACCAGAACCTTGGGGGGAAGAAAAAAAAAATCACATACTAACACAAAAAAGGTCATAGCTTAGAAACTGGGACAATGAGAAAACAAAAGCTTCCCAGCTGCATGTAAGCCTGCTCATGGCAGCCCTGTGAGCTTGTAGGCAATAAAGGGAAGGAAAGTTTCTTTTGTCTGAACCTTCATTCCTTGACAGATGCATTTACTCTATTTGTATCTGATCCAACAGAAACATGTGAAGTCCTCTAATTATCAAAGCAGGTCTTGCAGTCCATTTGAGTTGCGCTCTCTCTTGTGAAGGGCTGACACTACAGCCATGCAGGTAGTTCAGTGGAAAGAAAAAAGGAAAGACAAATCTTTCGTACTCTCTTAATCCTGCCTTCTCTCTTCTCTACATACCTGTTAAACTCCAAAAATGAGTTTTGCTTGCAGACCTTAATATACTGAGTTTGGAAATGGATTAGGCAATGCATTTAGAGATTTCTGACAGCTTTACCCTTCAAGGAAGAAATGCAAACAAAATTAAAGCTGCTTCATGAATCTTTAAAGTATTTAATACAAGATATGTTCTTCCAATGAACCACTGGGATGGAGATAACTGTGGGTTTCTCTCCTTCACAAACCTGATGAAATTGCTGGGCATGAAGAAACCTCCCCTGCAATTCCAGCATAAAAAATTACAACATGCACCATACCTGCAGAATGGTCTGTGTTTGTGTTTTATAGCCAGCAGGGGAAAGAGGTGGAAAAAGCACTTCACTGGGTACATGATCAATGAAAGGACAAAGATAAATATCATAAAGATTATTGAATCTTTGCTTGTTAATGCTTACAAATACTACTTTTAATCACCAAGTCAATGTGTGTTTTGAACCTACTTAAACCAAAGGCTCAGAGTAATCTTACATACACAGTTACCTTTTAGGAGCTAAATGGTGCTGTGACTTCCATAGGCACAGACAACTTAAAACAGCTCAATCACTAAATTTGCTGGCTAGTTCAATGTCTGATTTTTTACCCCAGAAGACCACTGAGGCTTTGCAGTTAGTGCTAGATGTAATACTAACGTTCAGATGAAGAAAGAAACTAGATTCTCATTCCACATTGGCATAACAGTGAAAATGTGACAAGCTGCAAACATCTCCTTCCCCAGCATGAGACGCAACTGCTGACCAGTCCACGGCAAAAGCAATGACAGGCTACAAAACTGATTAGCTTCATGGATCATGAATCTGCCAGGAAGAGGGCTTCAACTCCTTTCTAATTAATTCTCCTTCTCAATAGAAGCCGTTCACTGTGTTGTGCCATAACATCCTCTTTCTACTAAGGATGGATTTTTCTGTCCTATCCAAAACCAAAACAAAACACAGTAAATATTTGACTACAAGACTCTTTTGCTTTCTCCTTCTGTTTTGCAGCTCAAGGACAGCATTTGCTAGGAATCACATAATATTGTAAACTCACAACTGTGAACAAGGGAGCAGTGGTACAGAACACTGATGGTCTGTGTATCTAGAGAGAAGCAGCCCACTGTATTTACCAGTAAGGTAAAAACAGAAGTCACATCTGCTCTCAGAAAAAGCCTGGGAACTATGGTGATACCAGAAGGTACCTTCTGCTATTGCTTTGTATTTTGTGTAACTTTATGGAACACAAGCCTGTAGGATTTGCAGAGTGAAAAGCAGCAGCAGCCTTTTTAAAACAAATGCCTTTTATACCTTAAAACTCTCTCTTCCCTGTCCTATTTCCTACAGAAAAGACCAAATTTACAGGAATTGCTGTCCTGTAATACTTCCATGAAGGAAGCCCTTTCAAGCTGGGGGACAGGCAGTTTTGCAAGTAGGTTAAAGGTCCCCATGAAGTTGCAATAATATACAGGAGACAAGTGTTTCCTGACAACCAGACATTCTTTTTTTTCATTTTCACTTTCTTTTTAAATTCTAAGCTGGTAGAACTGGGACTAATTTCTCTGAAAAAAAAAAAAAAAGAAAAAAAAAAAAAAAAAAAAAAAAAAAAAAAGAAAAACCCCAAACAAACGAACAAACCAACCCCAAACCAAACCAAAAAACCAACAAACCAAAACCCAAAAACATGCTTGTATCTTTGGGGGTTTAAACACACTTGCTGCTCTATTTGGTTCAATTCCTCCCTTTTCTTATGACAAATTACTTTATGTGTATGGTAGAAAGCCCTAAGAACTGCCAACCAATGACTGATAGCACAATATATATGCATAGTTAACATAAACATCACAAAGAAGATGGTTCCACTTGTAAAGACTATTAACTCCTACATTTAAGATTATTAGACTGTTCAAAAGCAGCTACCACACATAAAATAAGAGGCCTTGTATTTCAGCGAGCTATTTCTGGCTTTCCTCAGGCAAACAATACAGAAGCATGCTATCATGTCTAATACTCATATTGATTTATTCATATAAAAATGCTAAATCTAGTTCAAATCACTTTTAAAACAAGCCCCTTTATTAACATGAAAAATGACTAAAAGCTCATGCTCAGATCCTTCTGCAGTAAAAAGTATTTGCCTTTTTTTGGTAACTTAACTTGAGTCACTAATATGTTTTGAAATACCATCTGTAAGAAATTTCCATTCTATCCCCTAGTGTGCCCATTCGGATCTGCCTGTGGCTGTATGCATGCTGCATCACAAAGCATTAGCCTGATTGGAAATTAATGGAGAAGCTGAAATCTGCCTTCAAATGCTTTTCAAAAATCCCCAAAGAACTTGTATCCCTCATGCGACTTTATTTTTAATGGTACTGCGCTTACATTTAAAGAAGAGTCCAAGTAAATTCCAAGTGACATGCATTCTGCCTAAATTTAGGTGATTAAACACTATCGGCTTACTGAGATTTGTCAAATGATTCTGAAGATTTTTGAAAGACCCTGGTCCCTGTTTCAATTGGATTTTTCTCTTGCATCCTTTAAAAGTAAAAACTAGGCAAGAGTTGTCTTAAAATAAAGGTGGAATTGAAAAATTCTTGAGATGGGAGAGCTCTTTCAACTTGAAATGAATATAAAACCAATGAAATGAAACTAAATAAAGGCAAGATTAAGGATATTTTGCCACTTCACAACCACAGTGTTTTGATTCAAAAATGTTACCAGCAAAATATATTCAGAAAACACTACTTTTTCTACAAGTTTTTGAAACTTAATTCTGGGAACTATGCCGTCTACACAGGAGAGAGAATATATTCTCATCTCAGCGCTTTGCCAAAACTAAGACCTCATATTTCAAACAGGGAAGGTTCCCAAAGAGCCATTCGAGAAGCCAGAAAATGTTTTTTAGGGGGCATTCACAAAATTGGCTGCTACCCTGTGGCATCACTTCTTGTTCCTGCCACCAAGGGTCATTTACTCTCCATCTTGCAATGCAAAGTCAGCTATTTATCTGCATTTCCAACAATGATTTCTGTCAGATTTCCCATTAAGAAGTACTATTTTACACCAGGTGATGCATCAAGGTCCCAAGAAAACATCTTTATGGCAAAGGAAGAATTAATGCCAGCATGTCTGCAGGGACTCAGAAGGTAACAGCCCAGATATCCAAAAGCGGACTACAGATCTTACAATATCACCTTGTCTGAAATGTCTCTCCCATCGCACTCCCAGTCCATGCCAGACATCAGGGAAAAATAGTGAAGTGGATGAAATCAAAGGAATCATTTTCAATAAATAATGTATAAGCATAAGCTCACCATTTTCCACTTGCACAGAACAGTTTGCTGTAACCTTGAAGCTATTTGTTATTCAGATAATAATATGCAAATACAGAAAGTTATCCTTGACTATTAATTTTTTTCCTGCAAGTATTTAATATTAAAAATTCAAGGTACTTTTGTTTAATTTTGACTGTCTCAATCCCTGGTGCTGTTGGTGCTGGACAGAGGCTGAGTATCACAGCATCATGTAGAAATGCAGGGAAATAAGAGAAGCTTTTCAAGGTAACTGCTGCCGAGCTCTTCACAGATTTCATTACAGGTTTGTTGTCACATTGCGGGGTGGTGGTCAGGAGGAGGATAGAGGGATGCAATCACTTTCCACTATTACTTCAGCTAACAATGTTTTTTATGATCTTGGGAGGACATATGACAATATTTGGCAAACAATCCTTTATTTAATGGGCTCTGTTGTATTTCACAGGAGACCAGCTCTAATCTCTGGTCAAATCCAGTTGTGCAGCATATTTCTTTCTACCTGTGTACAAATACAGGATGGTTGGAAGAGTAAACAATCAAGTGGGAGGTCAGTCATGAACCGAGTAAACCTATTCTTTCACTGCCTGCCAAAACTGTAGTGAGAAGCTCTTAATTTTGCCTTGTCCCAGCAGTTGCAAGGCTGGTTGGAGCCCAGAAAGGTAACGCTGGTAATCAGCACTTGGTGTGCTGAGGTGATGCACAAGCTGACTCGACTAACCAGCAACAGCCTTGAAATGTTTAAACAGTAGTCACAGGGTTTTTCCTCTTGCTTTAAATGATCAATTTCTATCAGAGTGAAAACAGACGAAGTTTATGGTATGTGGGAAGAATTATGGTTCAAATAGAGCAGTGTTCCAAGAACAAATGCATAAAGAACATTGATTTAGCACTGAAAATGGGAGTATTAAATCCATGATGTTTAGATGCTTTATATGGGATTGAGCTGAGAGCCTGACGGTAGTAGCAACATGTCTATAAAAAGACGCGTCTCTGAGTCAGGTAGAGAGGACAAATGAAGGTGCATGCGCTGTACATATTTCCCTCTGTAGCCGAGCAGGACCTGACTGACAAACTAAGCCTCTTTAACAAGAGATGACGGCGCACATCCAAAGATCTCAACAAAGTTTGGATCAGGGCCCTGCAGGATAAATAAGCATTGGGCAAACCCAGCTTTGTGAAAACCTAAGAGCAGCCAGATCCTGAAATGCAGATGGGACTCTTCTTTACATCTTTCCCAGTGGTACTCTCAGGATTGTGCTTTGGGTATTGTAACTACCTTATGAAATGTCCTATTCAAATAAAGCAGTTAAGCTTGTCTTAACTTCACTGGGGTTACTCATACACTTAAAACTAGGAACACATTTAAGTGCTTCATTGGACTGGAGCCTAATTGCACTTTTATAACTTTTGTTTAAATTAAAGGCTAGCTAGAGGTGAACAGCACAGTATTCAACAATTCCATGCATTTAGAAGTTAAATGTTAAGAACAGTTTCTTACCTTCTAATTATTTTGGGAACTTCAGAAAACTCTTGTGTTTTAATTTAATTTTGGTTACACTTAAATAAATAAATAAAAGTAAAATCCAGCCATATTTACTGTCTAGCACCAAGTTAGTATCTAGGACACACATTTCATGGCAGCAAAACACTTCAATGTATGGGGATATTTTTTTAATCTGTAAACTCTTACTTAATTCAGAAAAAACAGGTGAGCAGATGCTTACTCTTCACTCAGGCTGACAGAAATTAGGCACAAGTCCTAGATCAGGCAACATACTTCAGTATGATTGTGAATTTGAGCAGACCAAGAACACATGCTTATCTTCTCCTGACTCTGAGAAGCTATGGCCACTGTAGCACTTCAACATCCATGCGCTGCTCCTGCCCAAATCTGCCTGCTGAGCACCAATTTCCTTTTACTCTCTATATTATCTGATGTCTTTTCCCACTTGCCCATAGACCGCACATTTTGAAGCCACATCCTCAGTGTTTGCAGACTGAAATTATTTTGCCATCAGAAAGAAACCTAGAAGTGAGTGCTCTGCACTGGAGGAACAGTTTATTCCCATTAACTGTCTGCCCAGCAGACTGAGGCTGTGTTCACAACCATGCTCTTCTCCATCTCTCATCTATAGACAGGCACATTCAACCTGTTTCATCCAGACTATTTGCTCAAACCTGTACTTAGAGAAACATTCCCCTCACTGCTTCCAGAGACTCCCAGATCTGTCAGGCAAAAGAGTCAAGTGCTCCTCTATGAGCAAACAGAACACAATTCCCTGTCTCTTGGGCACACACGGGTTAGTAACACCAAGGCAATAAGCCAATGAACTAGCTGTAGGTCATGCATTTGTTTTCAGGCAGTGTGGAAAATACAGGAGCAAAGCTTCAATCTTATTTTTATCTTGAGTTTAATGTAAACTGCACCATGACCCTCTGGGAGAACTGTGTCCTAAAGAAACATCCACAGCGGGGATGGAAGCTTACTCCAGTTGCCGAATAAGACAACTGTTCCCTCTGTGGGTGGAAATAACAAAAATTTATGCCTTTCCTCTAGAATTTTAGGGGTACAGCCTAACTTGGCAACAGGACCCAAGGGTATTTTAGTGCACTGTTTTAATTATTATTGCTGCTATCAATATTCTACCATTAGTCAAGTCTGAACTCCCATCTCTGCCAGAGAAGTGTGTTTCATACTACCCCAGAGGGAAGCTGGTGCTAGGGTACAATGAAGACAAAATACATAAATGCAGACTAACAAAAGACTGGGAGCATAGAATAAATAATATACTCATCCCTTGGAGCAAAGAAGAAAATAAACTAATTAAGGAACTATTTGACAACCTGAAGGCATCTCACACAGGTAAAATGCAACTCCCAAGGCCTTCTCTTCTAGAAGCTGAGAAACAGGGAGCTTTGTGCACAAGCAATGCACAGAGATGAAATCTCCCATAATTTAAAGCTGCCTAATGACTCACTGTTAAATCCTGCCACACCACCACCACCACAAATTGCAGGTGCACTTCTTAGACCAAGGGGATTTGGATTTTGCCTGATGACTACAGGACAGTTGTCTTCATTTTCTGTGTTTAATACAGACATACAAGGAGATGTCCATTTGTGCTAGACAGCCAGCTCTGCGGTTCTCCTCCACTGAATCGCTTGTTATTGCTTAAGTGATCCCTACACGATGTATTAGCCATATCATAATTCTCTACAGAAAACAGAGAATAAAGTTGCTTCCTCTTCTGTCAGTACTGCTAAGCTTCTGCTGCCTTTCAGCTTTCTTTCTGGGGAGGGGAGTTAAGAAACACTGATTGGGAGTATCGGAGTATTTTCCAAGCATTATTTTCATATACATTCTGATCTACACACCAGAGGTGGTCACAATAAAGTACAGAGGATCCTTAACTGAAGAAAATGCAGCACATACCAAGTTTCTTTGCAAAAAGTAACTTTACCTGAAGTATTCACTAATTACAGACTTAGGCTAGTTGCCTTAAGACAGAGCATTTACTTGCACACTAAATGAAAAAAACACCAAACTAAAACTAGAAACACAGAGCATGCCACGTGTTTCTCCAGTGACCCTGCCATTACAATGGATCAACTCATTAAACACTCCCAGTCGTGCTTCCTTCCCTAGTGCTCACAGGACTATTCCTCTCAATGCACAGAATCATCAAGAACCACAGAGATCACGAATCTGATTCTACACCACATTTTACACCCCGGTCTCCTTCTCTTATATGCAGAGAGCAAGTTTTTCACTACCTTGGACTTCTGAGGCTTGTAACATATACTGCATGGTGCCTGCTTCAAAAAGTGTTATATGAATGTGCCTGGACAGCCAAGAAACAGAGACAACAATGATCAACCTGATGCTGGCTTTACAAAGGAGGCATCAAGGCATGGCCTGGAGCTCCTGTTCCAAGGGGTTTGTACCGTATTTCAAGAGAAGTCTCTAGGTGGGAACATTCAGCTGCTGCAGGATTTCTTGTGGCCAAAAGGATGCAGGTCAAAATTGCACAATGATTTCTTAAGACAGCTAGTTGGTTTAGCAGAAATTTAGGGAAAAGAGTGCAAAGACTGCATGGGAGGCGACTGTCCCTGGACCTCTTTTGGCATCACATCCAGCAAGGTGACTGGATTGTCTATGGTTTGTTTCTGAGATCACAGCAGAAGGTTTACAAGCAATACAACAGAAGACAAGAATTTTTCAGAACACTGAAGGAACATCATAAAACTATCAAACAAGTTAACTGGCAGGTACTGTTTCAGAGAAACAAAACCTTGGAAAGCATCTAGATCAAGCTAACCAAGACAGGGAGCTCACATTTTCTAGCCTGCAACCATCAGCTACTTCTGCCTCTGGCGAGTTTTAAGAGTCTCTCACTTTTATTAGCACTAAATTCACTCAAAACAGGAGACACAGGCAAAACAAGCGAGAACCAGCACTATTAAAATGAAGCACTGCATCAACTTGGAGTTCACAATTCAGTTTTATTTCAGACAGAAGACTGAACTGGCTGACATTTTGGCCTGTTCATGTTTTTATCGCAAAGACACAAGCTACATCACCAACAACTAGAAAACGTTGATGTTATTTGACCTGAAACCTTGACTTTCTTATACTATGAAACCTATCCAAATAAAACAGGAACCAGAACTAGCTAATTTTTAAAATTACACCAAGAAGGCATTTGGAGATAATATGTATCTCACATGTTCAGCAGAACTAAATCTGCATTCAAGAAAGTTCAAGAAAGAAACCATTTCAAACCTTCAGAAAAACTCCTTCAAAGACATAAGAAGGATGGAAGGTGTAGTGTAACAGAGACACATGCAGGGAAACATAAAAGGAAAATAAAAACCACCCCGAAGTCATTGCCTGACTTGTTCTGTTACTTCTTTTTATCCTGTAAAGTGATACCATGGAGTGTTAACATAACATGACAGTTCAGAAATTTACAGGAATAGCCTTTTCTCCCTGGAAATGATAGCCAACAATCAGCTGTGGGCCCAGGGAAGGGAAATGAAAGAAACTAAAATGCCAACACACAGGTGCGAGTCATGGCTGGATCTCAGTAGTGCTTCTGCTTTACAGAAATGTATTTACCCATGAAAGAATAGTGTACACAATTTGAAGACAGCATCCCACAATTGCTCTTCTTAAGAAGGAAATAATCCTTCTGCTATGAAAATATTGTGAATCTGTGTTTTCAAGTTCAGAAAATTGCTACAGTCTAAAGCTGTTTTTTAAAAAAACAACAACTGTGTTTAAGGCATGTGTAAGTGGGCAGGTCACGTGAGACACACTTAGTCTTACAATCTGTAAGGAAAACTGAGGGATGCAAAATAACTTTTTGATCATCTTTCCTTTTCCTCACAGTTGAAAACTGTGCTGCCTCCACAATTTTACCTCTGCAGCTGCTGAGTGGGGACCTTGCCCAGGTTGCATATGCTGGCAGGTCATTCTTCAACATGTGTTGCTAATAGAGAAATTCCCGCTTGTTTTTGTATGCCTTGAAGCACTTAACATTTTGGATTGGATTCATCTGAAAACCCGTTTAAGCTGGCTGTCCTAGGTTCTTGAGGGAAAGACCTCCAGAGGACATCACACACTGTACATCTTAAGTAATGCTACCACGTCGTCTTCTCCTCTGTTGACTATAAAGGCATCTAAGTTGATCACCTTGAATTAGTTGTCTAATTTTCAGTCAATGTTATGCAACCCACCTTAGGTAAACTATTCATGTATTCAAGAGTACATTATGGTGCAGACAAATTGCAGGGAATGGCTTCTAGGCTTACTGCATTTAAACACAACATTGCAATCAGTTATTTTTCATGCTCTCTAGTTAATCAAATTCAGCTGCCACTAAATCTACATTTATTAGTGCTGACAGTCATGCAGAATTTGTCTTCAACAATTAATATACACAAAGACACTGCAAAAATGTTACAAGAGGAAACTTACTGCTTTTGAATATAAGGTGAGGTTTTGGAAAAGGTTGTTCATTTTTATGGTTCTTTTTCATTTAGCCTTGCTGGTCCTCCTTTCATTATCTCATGGGCCATTGTTAATAATCAAGACCTATATTATATGCTTTGTGGTATAATTAAAGTCACTACTTAATTGGAAATCCTAGCTAGCACTAAACAAAAGGGAATCAATAACATATCTAATGGGAAAAGCCAGAGAAAACTTCTATCAAGTATCAGAAATAACTGTGAGATATTGCCATGTGTCCAGCACTGCAACTATGGAGACAGCACAGAGTCCAGCTCATGCACAGTCTCTGCTTAGGAGCCATGTCCTGCAAAAAACTCTGATACTGTGTGCCCAAACGTTTTGGGGTCACCAAGCCCCCTGTGCACAACAAAGCAGAAGGCAGAGTATTACTGTAGTGCAACCTGGGCAGCCTCACAGTCCTCCTTCATGGTCATGTCCTACTGCTGTTGATCAAGCAATAGCAGTCTGAGAACCTTCCTGATGATGGCCTGAAGAAGTAGTTGGAAAATTTCTCAATAACTTTTTGTTACTATTGGGAAACACGGAGACATTGTTAATCTGTTCCTTCTCACTGAAGCAATTTAACATTGTGTAACTAATTAAATATTCAAAGACCTAATGGTGACCTGGGATTTTGGAGACAAAGGTTTGAGCCCACATTCCAATTAATATATCATTATTTATGCAGAGCTTCTGCAGAGGTTCGGAAAAGACCTACAGTACCTTCATAAACAGGGTCAAGTCACGACTTCAGGTCTCGGTGACAGCTACAGAGGTACAGCACAAATAAAGAGCACTAGGTGTAAAGCCAGGGTGGGCTGGTGGTACCTGTGATTCCCAGGGAGTTTCTTTTCCCTGGCAAAGGAGCAAATGATTTTTCCCCTCCTTTGAGGGCTTTACACAGCTCCAGTCTGAGCACTTTAAAGCCAAATAGGAAATGCTTTCCCAAAATGCAGCGATAAGCCTTTGGCATACACAGGGGTATACAAATAAGCACAACTGGCCCAGAGGCAGCAGTATGAGCAAATCTAAGTTGTTATCTGATATCCCAAATGAACTGAGTCAGAATTAAAACACTAAACACCATGCAGTAGCTGGTCAGAGCCCAGCTCTCTGCAGAGAAAGCGGTACAGGGATTTACTTGGCCCACACCAGTGCCTTCTGCTCTTGGGCAAGATGGAAAGTCAGCTCGGACTTGGGTACGTCTCTATGAAGCTGTATCACCAATTGTGCACACACATAATGTGTATGCAAAGGCTGCTGGGCTATTTATAGGGGATTCACAGCCCGAGGAAAATGCCCAACCTGCGTAGCTTAGAAAGCCAGTTGAGGTCTATATAGAGTCCCAGAGCACATGTACACACACGCCTCCTTTGCACTGTTCCAAATCCACATCTGGACATTGATTTGGGATCTAATTAAAACACTTCAGTTAGTTTCATCTCTTACTTAATTTCCCTCCAATAAGCAATCCCAATCTGTTGCCCGGAGGTAATTCTGTCTGCTCCATTTTCTGTCTGGTTTTCCTTCTCTCTGCTTCAACTTACATCACATGTGCCATCAGACTGGCCAAAAATGGGGCTGTCAGAATTTCAGCATGGTTTCTTAGATTTACTGACAGTGGGTGCAAAAGAAAAAGTTTAGAAGTTTCCCTATTAAAAAATAAGCCTAATTGAAGTTAAAATGCTGTTCCCATACTGTGATTGTGAAACACTGTCAGCAGAAAGATGGAAATGCTTAATTTTAACAAATGTTTCAATTTGCTGTGACTTGACATTAATCTGAAAGTATTGGTAGAAGCTAGTGAAAGAAAATTCATTATTTTAAAAATAAATTTTTCATGGGAATCCAAATGTTTCAGTGGTCTAAACATTTTGTTTAAATAATTATTTCACAGAAGATGTTCAGTCTAACACAAAAGATTTTTAGATGTTTTTTAAGTTGTCATTGTCTGCTTATAAGAAATTCTGATTCCTGAAAAGCTCTGGATCTGTTCCAGTCCCAATATTCCCTGCAAAGCAGCCTAGTATGTTGCACTCTGGTTAACCTGGGAAGAATCCTAAGGGTCTGTTTTAATTTGGAGATTCTTGTGTCATTTTTCTAAGCAGTGCAAAGAACACCCAGTGTCCCCAGAGGATTGGAAAAGTGGGTCATGAGGCAGAGCAAGCAGCAGAGGTGGAGAAAATCAAATAATACCAGGTCTAGCCCTCTCTGATCCACTGATGCAAAAGCTGATGCTCTTTGAAAGCCATCTGCCTTCCTGCCCTGCTCCTGCAGGGACATCCAACACAGACGGGCAGAGGAGCTGCCCGCTCCACCAGCCTCGGGCAGGGGCCATGCTACCCGACCACTGATCCTCTTCTCATGACACAGAACTTGCAAACTCATATGTGATTTCACTTGAAAGAGCAGCTGACTGATGGCTCGGATATAACAGTGAGTCCACAGAGCCCCACTGCCAAAAGAAAGGGTCAAAATTAAAGGTGAGCTCCCTGCGTTCTCAAAAGGCTTGAGCTCACCGGCCACTGAAGGACAGTCTCTTATAGAAAGGCTGTTTTCTAGCTACTGCCCTCATACTGCTACTGTTATTAAACCCTTGAATGAACAAATCAGAGGTCTATTTACCAAGTCTGCCCCCTTGATAGCACTGTTTGATCAATTCCAGAATCCTTTTTGATAGGTAATTAAAAAAGCTTTTCCTTAGGTATAGAGCAGAGTGAACCATTAATTACACTTCAGAGCCCTAGAGTTGCAATTCCTCTGCTATTGTGAAATGTCTATAGCAAGCAACGAAAACGCTCGCCTCTGTAAAAGAACTGAATAAATGAAAGTCATTTCCTTGAGACCTAGATTCCTCTGCTTTTTATGGCTAAAGACCTGAGTTACTTCAGCATTAATAAGTTTGTTCTTTAGGGCTGAATTTTCTCAATACAAACAGCTATGACCATAACACAAAGAAATATCTTCTTTGGCTGATACAGCCAGCAGACTGAATCCATATATTAGTATTATTGTTATCACTGAACTGCCACAACGCACTCGGCATCAAGTTGCACAAAAAAAGATTGGTTGAATTAAAGATCCTCACCAAGCAGCGACTATTTCTTCTAAAAGCCAATTTAGCCATTATGGAAGCTCTGGGATCACATTAACTTTTCCCAAAAGTATGTGTAATGCATCACAGCAAGTAGTTTTGACAAGTGCATGTGTGCATATGCACGGACGTGTCCTGCATGTAAGGAAACCCCAGACATTTTTAAGTTGCAAAGTCAAGTGATAGAAAGTTAGAAAATGTCAGATTTACAGGTGTTCAACCTGTTTAATTCAACTCTTTGTGATCCAGCCTGTGCACCAGAAAGAACAAGGGAATTTATCTTATCCTGAGAGACAATGCTTATGTTTGAAAACATCTGGTTAGTTGACACTTCCCAATTTTCCAGGATGTCACACTGTAAAACAAACAGCTTTTATAAGTTTGGGGGCCTTTCTCCCCGCCTTTGAACAAAGTTCCCTAAGGTTTTAACAACTTCTGCATTCGTCATCTTTGATAAAGTCAAGATCTACTGTCATATGGGGCTGTAGCACCTCTGTCTTCATGCATGATTGGGAAGGATTGAGTCTCACCTTTGTCACTGGAGCATGGGCTTATATTTTGTGCTACAGCTGGCAGCAGTGAGGCTGTTGTTCCTCCTGAAGGGCAGATGGATGGCCACTGCCATTCCTGAAGCCTATTGTAGCAATACAGTATATCCCAGCTAAACTTGTTCTCTGTCTACTGTCAGGGTCATTGGCCAACATTGTATTTATCTCCACTACTCTCTGGTTTGTGTGATCTCAGCACTCATTTTGAATATAGAATAACATAAATCGAAGTTAATCCAATTTTATTTCACCATTAAATAACACTTTTCCCAGAGAAACACAGAGCAAGCCCTAGCTTAGACACATGCTTCAAAGAGAAAAATAACCTGTTCCTTACAAGGGAAGCTTCTCTTTCTTCCATGGCACAGAGGAAATAGGGTATGTTAGGGAGGGCTGGAAAGCCCTACTTATACTGGGAAGATAGATTTAGACATTAAACATCCTGAGCTCTCCACAATGTATTTTTTCCTTGAAAAACTTCAGCACACTGCAGAATCCACCTGGACCTGCAGCAGGGACATGCAGAGACCTGTGCTACTTCCCTTGCCCCTTTTACTTATGCCTTGCCCTTGACTCGAGAAATGTTTTTTAAGCTTGATCTGTGCCTGTGTGACAGAGGATGAAAATAATTCCAGACTCAAACACCTTTCATTCCCACTATGCAGTCCTTGCATTTTCTCAGAGCACTCAACTGCTCCAAGACAAAAGTCACCATTAAGACACAGAATACCTTATGGAAAGATCATCAGCACCACATTACAATCAGCCCATTTGCTTTAGGTGAAAGCCAACAAGAAATTAAAATATTGTTCAAGGTCACACTGAACAAACTTACAAACTGTTGGGGAGACTTTGCATTGTTTTATAAAGTAATACTGCAACTTCTCTATATTAAATGTCTCTTGAAACTAAACGTAACTTGAAATATCAATTCCCTGTTATGTTTCTGAGCTGTTTCTGCAGGGTTATCTGCTTTCTTCCCAGAGACAAGGCAAGCATTCAAGCTGTGGGATGTGCAAGATTGGAGAAGAAAAAGCTGAGACATATTTATTACACCACGTTAAGATCAAACTATAATTTTGTAATTATTGTGTGAATTGTAATCGCACGCAAGCTCTTTACTGTTATTGCTTCGATTTGGCACACAAACACAACATGCGCAAAATCCGCTGTTGTCTCCTGCACTGACTTAGCAATTCCTATCTTAAAGAAAAGGCTGCTGAGTTAAAAGGAATATCTGCACTGGCAGCAAGAACACAATGTGTGTGTGTATGGGGAAAAAGCATCTTGAGAGCAGGACTAACCACCCAGACTTGTACACTTCACTGCTGTTGAAGGACATGGAGGTGACTGCAATTTAGGAGCCTTCAGGGTCCCACTGTCTGGCTGTACACCTCTTTAGTGTAATGTGCTTTTTTAATTTGCTGTGTGGAGATGAAAATACCTCCTGAAAAGCAATTAAACTGCTAAATGTTTACTGAAGCTGTACTTGTAGATGGAACAAAAGGCTTATTCTAGCAGAGTAAGATACTGGGCAACAATAAGGGAAGAGTTCAAAGATAAACTAAACCAAAAGATATTTCTGATCAAATTTCTTTTAAAAGACGACAACTAAGCTTGGAACATTACAAGTCCCACATTTGCATAGCAAAATTGTGTTTACTTTCATAAACTGTCTATGGGATGCAGACTTGACTGTAAATTCTCCCGGTTCATATCTTTAATACCTACTGGTGTGTGCATATATGTAAGTCTGAGAATTTTAAATGGAAGGCAGAATGGGGAGAAAGCATGATGTAATACCTTGGGAATAAGAATCCAAGTAAGCACTTATATTCACAGACTGGCAAGGGACTTTGTACATGGACTTGAACATTAATTCTACCTTGCTTCTCACTTCAGAAATGAGAAGTCTTCCCTTTTTAAAAGTGTAAAGTTCTGGGAATGACATGAATATAAATCACAAGCAGGTTGAGAAGAGCTCAGCAATGAGAGCTGTTATCAAGAGTTGGAGAGGTAAGACCATTGGGCAAGTCAGAATACAAAGCTGGACAAAAGATGAGTGGTTTTCCAAAAGCCTCTCTCAAGGATCTGGAAGTTTAGTTCTCTCCAATATATAATCAGAGCAGAGTGTCTAAATCAAAGAGGAAGACAAGCTCAGTGTTGCCTTATGACTGTGACAAACAACTATGACCTGTTTAGCAGATGTGGTACTACATGGTGGATAAGAAGAGGTTGATTGGGTAGGGAGTGAAAACTGCCTTTCAGCATTAGAGCAAGAGCTTGCAAAAGAGACTGTGCACAAGTAGCTGTGCATTTGAAGGAGTCAGAGACAAAAAATGCTCATCATGAGGACAGCAGAAATTTCTAATAGAAAATGGCAACCAAATGGTAGCCACAGCTCCTTTAATAGAATCTGACGAAAGTCTTCATATAAGAGCTTCTACCTTGTCCAAACTTTAATTTATTTTTCATAGCAAAATCAATCTGATGGGTTTTCCTGGGACTTCTAAGTATCTAGAGACAAGTGTTTCACTTGCAGCCTCTAGACCTAACTAGAGCCACCTTAAAAGTGTCAAAACACCACACAGAAGACAGTTCTCCCAGCAACTCAGACAGTCAATCATGCTGAGATTCTCAACATAAGCATGTCAAAAAGCTTATCTGAATGACCCATCAAAGCTTCCAAGTTAAACTGTGGAAGAGTATAATCTGAAGTGAAACATCACTGCTTTGCAAATGTTCTTATGCTTCTGACAGCTACCGACCTAGACTCAAGCTCTAACACCTCTGCTTTTCTATTTCCTAGTAGAGCATTCTCATTTATTACCCACCTGACTGCAGCAGCAAATAACAGTCCAGGTCAAACCTCTCAGACTTTTATCTGAAGCACTTCACACTGATTTTAAGGGTCTTTGGACCAGATCTGATGCACAACTCAAATAGTTGTATAACTAGAAACAACTTTTTTCCCCAGAATAATTCCATGATGGATTTTTATGATACATCAATAGAGATGGGAAGATAAGATCACTGAATAAGTCAATACACTTGCATCAAGTGTGATATCAAAGCAGTAGATTTTTTTTTTCCTCTTTGTCACATCTTTTATCTAGGTTTCTTTTGTATTGCAAGTGTCTGAGAGAACAAATGCTGAGTCAATACTTCTGAGATGAGATTAATATGTAGCAGAGCTAATGAAATTTGTAGTTAAGCTGAAGTTTTGCTTTGCTGGATCTTGTTTTTCGCAGCTTGAGCTGCCTAAAATCCTAATTCAATTGCAATCTACTCACAGAGCACAGCTGTTTTGCTTGGCTAAACTTTTCCTGCCACTTAGTAAGATACTTTTTTATTTAACTTTCAGTTCTGCCTAGGAGCCCCACTGGGTCTTTTAAAACAGAAGATTATTATTAGAAATTAATTAAGTATTCTTTTCATTTCTGTCTCCTGAGAGTAACTAGGCATTGCTGCTGATCTCCTCTGCATTAAGACATTACTGATTGTCATTCGTAGGATGACAGTGCATATGTCTCATCTGGAAGATACATAACCCCATAAATATGAAAGATTTGAAAGACATTTAATACAAAATATAATAAATCAGTACAAATATTTAACATATAATTGCAATATCAAACATAGCACAGGCATGTGAAGACTATAACATTAGAATAAAAATGAACACACATTCCAAAGACCAAAATAACCTTAGTGCATTGTAGGACCGTGATGGATTGCTTTTGGTCCACGTTTCACCACACTGTAAACCCTGACTAAACGATTCTAACAACATCAAATGCAGGTGCTTTTTTAAAGAAAAGACTGTTGATTTGACTGTTTGGTTTTTTAAGTGACCAGTGTCTGCAAAGTGTTTGTTGTCACTCCCCCTCCCTTCCATTGCACATTACAAGAAGCACAGACTAAGGCTCCCACCTTTGACAGTGGGCTCGGCTGGCACTACCCGGTATTTTCTAAGTGAACCAAACCAAGTAAGTACCAATATCTTGGTGTAGTCTTTGACCTGAGGCCTTGAACGTGCAGACTAATGCATTACTCACAGAAATAGCTATTCATTTAACATGGTACTTCATGCTTGAGATGGTAGTTGGTCTTTTTAATTTTCACTAAACTCAGGGGTATTTGAATTACTACCTGCTGTCTAACCAGGAAGGGATGTGAAAAGAAGAATGTTGCCAAGAGTCGGCAGAACAACCATAAAACACGTGCGTTTAATAATAATGTGGAATTAACTTACTTTTTTGGTCTGTAGTCAGGGATGGACCTGTCCAGTGATATCCTGTCACTGAGTTGGGCATTGTAACCATATTCTTCATACTTAGTCTCTGATTCATGGCTATCATCTCTCAGGGTAGCAGCCATTCCTCCCTGGCCCAAGCCTCCTGGACCTTCAACTAATCCCATGGGCTTTGCCAGACCTAAATGAAAAAGACACACACACACAAAAATCAAATCAAATTAATATAAAGAAATGGATCTAACCTCTTCTGTGTCCACAAAATGTTTTTAGATAAACAAGATCTGAACTCCTATGGAACTCATCTCTGAACCCTTCATGGCTCTCTGGAAATTATCCTTAGCTTTTCAAACCAGAGTCCACATCAACATATTTTGTAGTATTGTTAATGAGCAAACGATAAAGAATCAATTAGCAGCTTTTGTGATTACTCCTTTTTTCTGTATAAATCCCTGGAAACAAGAATCTTGTTTCCCAACATTCCAGAATGCCTAATTATCCTTAAGATAATTAAGATAAATTTTCCTTATAAGAGCTGGAGGCCAGGCTCTTTCCCAATATAGCCCAGTATAACTCCATACATGCTAAGGGAGATAGGTTGAATTTCCACCACGTTCAGAGCTGCCAGTTTAACTCCATATTGTCACTTCTGGAATACGTGCTGGAGCTGAGGCGTCTGCTCTGTGGCTCTAAGGCCACCTGCAGCTCTTGAATGGTTCGGGTTTGGTTCCCATACTGGCAATACAACTTTGCAACTGATCACCAGCTGCTGCTGGGTAGGAAATACAGGGTAAAGCTAGCTTTTTTAACTATGTGATTCAACAGATGGGTTATTTGGACTCAGCTGCACAGCTTGCCCAGCTTGTGGCCACAAAGACATGCTAAAACTATTAGAGAGCTGACGCCACCTCTCACCTGGGAATTATTCCAGATTTCCTCTGTCCTTCAAATCTCTGATGAACTAAGTATGTATATTATGTAAGATACTCAGCTCTACGCAGCTTATAGGATCAGAAAGTTTGGACACACTTGAGCTAAAATGATTAGCCCCACTTGGTTAGTGCTGAGGTGTTAGCCAGTCAACAATTCAGGTACAGGTTTCAATCACTGGAATATTACTGGTCAACTCAAAAATACCTATGAAACAAATTAAAAATGCCCATATGATCACATTGCCAAGAACCTCTTCCATGGCAACAGGCATTTACCTTGGTGCTGAAGTCTCATAAATAAGCTGCTCAAATATCCTGTGTTTAATGTCAAAGCTTTCCTTTCCAAAAGGCTTGCTATCAACAAGTCATTATAAGCGAAAAAGTTATTTATAATAGCCTTGGGAATACCACAGGGAAATGTGCAAATATTGTCCAAATCACTTATGACGCAGAGGAAAATACAATTAGAGTTTGACCTGCTCAACATTTTTCAAATTAAGAATTTTTCAAGAGGAAGATGTCATTATTTCAGCTAAACAATTAAAGAGAAAGACAGAAAGAAATTGTAAACCTTTGCTAGTAACAAACACCCAAAGCAGTACAAAGCTGGGACTGGCTTCTCTGAGTCACTGCAAGGTCTGGGACAGTTTAGTCCCTCATGGAAGAATCTCTTGCACCTCATTGCTAACACTGTCCTCATCTGTTACAGCTCCATCATCATCTCTGCTTAATTACAGGAGAGAACAGAGAGACAGTGGTACCTTAGTGGGCTTAAAGAGAAAAGTTAGCAGTTTCTGCTGTAGTGCTTATAAGAAAGTCCTGTGCTATGGTTAAGTGCAACACTACAAATAGTCTGAACATAAAATGATTGAGTACCCACACTACTCGGGAATTTTGGTACTGAATTTCAGACATTGCCTACAAAAATACATAACCCCATACCACAATCAATAATCCCAAGTCAGGACAGACCTTGTTTGTGTTTTTGTCTTTGATGTCTTCTTCATGTTTCTCATCATCATGCACTGAAATGCTCAACTGTCTTCGAGTGTATCATGAGTTCAGGAGGCAGGGAGGGCAGAAGAAGAAAAAAAGGGCACCCTACAGAAAAAATATTCTTGGCATGGTCAAGCTTTTGAAAAATTCAGACAGCTCCAAGCATTCAAGCTTAGGGAGTTGTTGAGAAGAAGGGAAAACAAGAGGCTCACACAGCTGTGGTCTCATTATAGGTGCACGCAGGAGGTGAACTCTGGGTCTCACTAGCAAGGGAGATCGAACAGAGGCACAAGCAGGAACCTCACTAGCCATGCACCCATGAGGGGAAAGTAGAAAGACGAAGCTTCAAAACAGCATCTTTTTCTAGGGTATTGTATTGCTGGGACACAGAGAGAAAAGACCAAAGCACTGAGTGACTGGGATTGATACTGATGCTCAATCGATAATGAACCTGTTCAAAGTTGTAAGTGAAACAAAATGCGAGGAAAAATGAAAGGTATGCTCAAGGCAAAGGAACATGGTATGAGTGAGAGCTCTCTTCTGCAGTCAGTCACACTGTCAAAATAGGATCTTGGACCACCTTTGATGACTTATCCCCCAAAATAGATAGGCAAACAGACAGGGCAAACAGAACCCTCCTGCTGTTTAATGACTGCTCTTCCTCACAGGGCAGCTAAGCTGACTTCCTCTCCCAAACACATTTTCCTTCAGTAAGGTGTGGAACTAACCCAGAAGACAAATTGGAAAATGTTCATGTCCTGCCTCAGACTGTACAAGGAGAATGCAAGAAATCAGTTCAACTGGAGTAGTTTTGCCCCAGCAGGATGGCAGAGCACCTATTCCTTCTCACTACCTGTCTACTAAAAAAAAAAAAATTATAAAAATAAAATAAAAATTAAAAATAAAATTACCAGGAGTTACGAGCACAAGCCACTAAATCTCAGAGAATTTGTACCTAATGCAACAACTGCAAAACAGTAGAGTTTTCCATCTGTTATATTATAATTATTTCACATGCCTATGTAGTTTTCCTTCAGATCTCATTAGTCTTAAATTCATGAAACTCTTTAGGTAAGTGCAGAAGCATTTAGAAAGTTTTCGCATGCTTGTCTCAGCCGTGCTCCTCCTCTGTGCCAAAGCGGGTGTCTTTCCTGTGATCTTAGGCTGGCCACATGAATCTCTGCCCGGCTGCATTTCCAGGTAAATGGAAAAAAAAAAAAAAAAAAAAAAAAAAGAAAAAAGAAAAAAAAAAACAAAAAAAAAAAAAAAAAAAAAAAAAAAAGAAGTTGTCTGTGCTGTCCAAACTTCTGGCCAACAGGAGCTAGCTCAGGAGTCAGACTTTTCTGCTGGCTTACACTGGTAGCAATTCACTCAGAAACAAATCCACATCATAGCACTGAGTTGAATTGCTGCTTACTAAGAGACACAGTTGAGCGTCCTGAGCCTGGATACAACTTGTGACACTGGTTCTCATTCTGTAGTGCAGTCCTGACAGGTTTTATTTTAATTATTACAAATGTTACAACGTCTACAGTTTGCTATTAACGTACAAACAAACCATGAGTTCCTACCCTGATTGCCTAATGTTAGCCCAACACGATCTCTTGAAAAACAGTATTCTAAGAGTTGTGTTGCAGTTTGTGATTTCAAACAACAGAAAATCTTCTACCTTACTAAGTGAAGCACTTCAACACATGTTAAGTATTGGTCCCTTTTGTTACAAATTAGGCTGAGAGGCTATCTGGCACATGGACTAACTTTAGTATTTAATATTACTTCCTTCAGAAAAATTACAACAGAAAGGTCTAATGTTGCCATCCCTAGCCTGACAACTAGTCCTTGTTCAAGTAATTACAGACATTACGTGTCTGACAATCTAAATCTACCCACCCCAAAGGAAAAACAGAGCAGCCTACTGTCTTAGACTTAAAAGCCACTAAAAGCAACCAGTGATGCTGCATGCATCTGCTTCACTTGCCCAATACGTGGCATCTTAAAGGGGGACTCAGTTTCAGAGAAAATTCAGCAGTTCCCTCAAAAAAAAAAAAAAAAAAAAAAGGCACAAGCAGGACTTATTAAAAGGGAGTCAAATTACACACTTCAGAAGTTAAAGAATCCTGAAGACTAGACACTTCATAATGCCTATGTCCTTGAAAGACTGCAATCTGGGCTGGGTTCTGAAGTTACATCAAAGCAAATTGAAGACGACTTCATTAAAGTTAACTGACCTGCTTTGATGAAAGGGTCTCCAAGATGAGGCGTGCTCATTTGACTTTACACAACAATTTAATTGAAAATTTTATACTATATGGTCTTGCAGCTTGCTGAACAAAGCTCTTGCATTTCTATGGCACAAGTAATAGTGGAATGAAATTTTCAACCCACAGTGAGCATCAAGCACTTTGTTCTTTTTCTTACGAGTCAGAGAGCCTTCCAATCCATGCAGAATGACAATTATTTCATATACCTTTTTCCTAAATCTGATATTCTAGCTCTTCATGTTGCTAATCTCATACTATTCTAGGAAAGAGTCATCATCTGTCTGACTTACTCTCAGAAGATATTGCTGTAAGGTTTTTTCGCCATTCATTATCTAAACTGTAGCCTAGTCTGACTGACAGTTATCACAGCAATACAGTAGCATTGACCAATATAGTGCAGCAATTAAACAAATGATACTGCATTGCTTCATTCTTCAAGAAAAACAGGTTTCTCCAGAAGTTCTTAGGAACAATGAATATATTTTATATATGCATATGTGCGCACGTGTTAAATGCAGCAATTACAGGCAACACTCTTCAACGGACGGTTGGTTAGCTAGACACAATAGACCTATGTCTCACATAGGATAATATTTGCATAGCATTTTTCATCTCAAAGGATAACCTGTTGCATCAGCAAATCTATTCCCAACAGAGGGCTTTGCCCCATGACTACCTAAGTCAAGATCATAACTTGTTAACCCCCAAGTTTACAGCTAACTGCACTGTTCAGCTTCTGGGGATAAAAATAGAAAAGCAGAGGCAGGTCAGCAGCATCTTCACAGCGAAAAGTTGGTCTTAAGAGATGGGATTGGAAGGTAGGCAACAGGAGACAGCATCGCCCCCAGGTCTGGCTGAAGCAGAGGTTGCTGGTGAACAAGACACACCTTTAAGCATGCGTTCCAGGACCGCACTTGGGGCAGCCCCAACAGTCAAGGACCACTGAACAGAATCTTCTCATCAGAGATGCTGAACTTGGGCACAACACCTGGGAGGACATGGAGAAGAAGAATAGTCTACAGCAGTGCTCCCACAGGATGCACAGGTGGGCTGCCAAAGACAGAGAGGCAGCAAAGAACAAATTATTTATGCCCCAGGGCTTGGGTGTTTTCTGCTCAGCAAAAACGCAGACAGCCTTCAGGGACTGCTCATAGGAAAATCCATTCCCATGGGTCTTGCCTACTGGACAACAGGAAAAGGGATACATTTCTGAAAATACTTCTTCTTGGCAGAGACAATTGCTATTGATTTTGGATGCTGGGTGTCTAGGTCCTACAGTGCTAGGGAGCAGTAATAAAACCTAAAAAAGACACATGAAGGAGCATTTCTGATTCAATTTCCAGCATACACCTGGGTTTTAACCAAGGCAGAGCAGATGAGAGCACTTCTCTGTTTTCTTCTCCTTTTAAAGCTTGTTGCAGACTTCCAGACCCTTCCTCTTATCTTTGAGTTACTTACCTGTGGCTGTAACTAGCACCCATTTCACCCACTTTTTCCATGGCTTGTGAAGCCATTGTGGTCAGGGTACAGAGAGCAGCATTGCTGAGAGTGTAACCCCATGGCTTGTGTCAGAGCAAAGGATTGAAATCAGGCTGCCAGCTCTGAAATGGTGATGGGCAGAGAGCAGAGAGAGGGAGCAGCAGTGGCAATGCCCAGTGAGTTGCTATTTTTAAAGCTGTCTTTTCTTTAAATTTTTAGACTAAAAAGATCTACAGCCCATACATTGGGATCAGTCATACCCAGTTCAATGCTTTGGATGACAATGAGGTCATGAATAATTAGTGTCTGTCATTCATTTCAAATTTATTGCTCTCACTGCAGAGATTTCTTTTTAAGACAGAAATTGCTGAGAATATGGAGAGCAGAATGAACCAGTCTTACTTTCTTAACCAGATTAATTACTCCGCAGTATGCATAATTTTCTAGGAAGACAGAGACCTTCTATTTTTCACCATAAACCCTGTCACAATGGGAAAATTACTGAAGAGATTTATGTGAGAAACTATGGCAAAAGCAAGATCAAACTACATCTGTGATTATTTTACTGGTATTTTTTTATTTTTTGCAACACAATTACAGGCAGCTGTAAATCAGGTTCAGCCAAGGTTCTCAGACGTAATTAACCTTTTGAAAATTTTAAATAAAAAATAAGCGATTGAAAACAATTATACACCCACATTCACAATAACACAGGTCTATTCTTAGCCTTTTTCTGGCCTTCCTGCCACCTTTGGCAAGGCCACCTCCCCTTCAGCAGCTACAGTCCTGCTCCCATACCTCATCTCTCTTCCATCAGAAGGCTGCCCTGGTGGTACCAGGGATGCTGGACACAATCACAAGGCCAACTCCATCAGCAATGCCACGAGATTTGGTAAGTGCTGACAGAATGACTGTCTCTGAAATGCCCTCACTGAACTGTCTCCCTTTTAGACTGAGAACGGCTCCAAGGTCAAACTTGTAAACTTTATCTTTGCTTAAACCATCTGCACTCTTAAATAATGCACAAAACTATTTTGGTTCCCAGCAGTTTTACCTATGACTCCTGAAACACTTCTTCTGAACACTTCTCTTTTAAACAAGAAACATAAAACTCATCAGCAAAACAGCTGTTTCCTTCCTTTTCCATTCTGAGTTCTCAGATGAAAACAAACCTGCATAACTTGTGAGGCAATAAAAATCTTTAAATCCTAGTTTAACCACAAAAAAACCAAACCAACCAAAAAAACCCAGGAGGTAATAGCAACTCTTCTTAGATTGCAAAGCTGACTTGTAGTATATCCAGAAAAGAAAAAGGTTTTTAGACTATAGAACAGGTTCAGTAACACAGCTAAAACAAGACAGCTTACAACATTTTTTTTAAAGCTAATTCTATACAAAGCCACCCTTTTGGAAGCAGGCATTAAATGAGTTGCCTCTAATGAATCAGCCTTAATGCTTCCATCTTAAATTACTGTACTGTGCTAATTTTGTGCTCTTGTTGTGTTGCAATTAGAAACTTCAGACGCAGGTTACAGCCTTGCTGACTGGCATATCTGTGGGCATGGAGGAAAAAAAATGGTGTTTCTCCTTCAGGAGTTAACAGAGTGAAGCAGATGCACAAAAAAAAAAAAAAGCAGCTCAGTTGGAGGAGGAGGAAGAAAGAGCAACATGAGTGAGCTGTTCAGTACTAAGCAAAAGGTCACAGCTCACCAGTTGTCTTGCTGTTTATAACTCCATTTTAGTGATCCCTAAAAATAAGTAAGAAGAATAAGTTGTCCAAATTAACAGTTACATCAGAGAAACGCTCAGTGGTATAAACAGTGCCTCGCCTCTCACACACCTAGCACAGCCCAGGGATGCTCTAATCGGCTGCTCAGTTCGGTATATTGCCCAGATGGGCACTAGAGGAGACATCCTGGGGAGGCTAAGCAAGACCCTCTGGGGCACAGTTGCCACAGCTGAGAGAAAAGGTGCCATGAGCACCATTAACTATGGTTAATGAAGAAATGGCCATAGCTAAGGAGTGGCTCCCTCAGATTACTGCCTTGGAGACTATAATAAAAACTAAAAAAAACTTTTATCCCGTAAGCATAAATTTGCTGAATGCATTAGCAGCTCGGTGCACCAAAATTAAACCTACAAAAGTAAAATCATTTTGCAGTTGCAAGCACAAGGAGCAACAATATCCAGATGAAAAAAATCTTATCTGAGACTACTTCAGTATTCGATACTATTTCAGTCAACACAGCTAACAGTAGTATGCAGCATAAGGAGTCAGTAGCACCTAGCTCAAGATTCAATCTAAATGTTAAACAGAGCCTTGTCCCTAATTTCTGCATATCCCAACATTCCATATCAGTTTCTCCCACCACAACCCTGCAGTAAGCCTACATAATATATAAGATTTGCTGCCCACAGAATTGATCTGAATTTTGTCCATATCAAAGGTGCTTGCTTTCTGAGACAGAAGGAATGCTGGCTGTGAATGGGATTTAGTTTCGCATACAGAAACATTCACCAAATCACACTCCACAGGGACACAGGCTCCAACTCTCTGCAGAGAGAGCAACAAACAAAATCCCATCCGAGTTAAATGACTCCAGCACTTCCATTTTTCAAAGATCCAAAATACACTCCTATTTTTTATAGTTGTAATCAAGTTTACTGCATCCTTGCTTGAAAGATTTATGTGCCCTAGTATCCAGTATCAGTACCAAGTATCTCTAAAGATGTACCAGGGAGAATACAAACTCTGGCTGATGGTTTGAAAAGGAAAAAAGTACAATAACTTGTAAAGCTGAAGCACTTGATTTCTAGCTTTTTGGGTCTGGAAAAATAGGTAGTGTAGTGGTTTTGTACCTTGACCTCATCTCCAGACCCTTCTGTCTGTTCAAGTGGAAGTCTGCAATACTGTTTCTCAGCTTTCATCCACTGATGACTGACAATCCTGTAAGACATCTGTCTATGTGTGAGAAGACTGATGAATGATGGTGAAGGGATGAAGTGATTTGGCAGCTCTGCCTGTAGGAGGGCTGTTCGTTCTCTGCCCACAGAAGCTGGTGAGGCAGAGAGAGTGCAGAATTAGGAGCCTTAGAAATTTCATAGATGAGGACAAATTATCTGGAAAAAGGAATGATACCCAACTCCCTATGTGCTTTGCCCTGTGTTGTTTGTTCTTTAAAAGAGGGACATTTCCTGGCTGTGGAGAGCACTCTGAGGCACAATCTATGAATATCCATCAAGTGCTCAAAGTACATTAGATGGAAAATACCACAAAAACGTGCAAGGCTGTTATCAGCATTTAGGCTGGACCCTTATTTCATCCTACACATTCTGCCCCTACCTTATTGATGCATTAATCCTTAAAGTCTTTGTACTAAGCCCTACCAGGACAAGACTTGTCCGGAACAGGTTTTTTTTTATTAATGTTTTCATAGCATGTAGTCTGGATTCAGGACACCACTGTAGCAGATGCTACACGAGCTCAGAAAGACAGTTCCTACCTCAAAGATCTCACTATTGACATTGAAGATGAGAAACAGATGTAGACAGATAATCAGGAGATAAGACAACAAGACAACATAGATCAGTAGGAGAGGCCAAGGCTGCAGTGCAAGAGTAGCCTGTGGATTTCATCCTTGCCATAATGGCAAGAAAACAAGTTGTTTCATAGCCCACTGGAGGATCTTCTTTTCTAACCCATTGAACAGATTCTATCCTAGTGTGCCCCCCATACACAGGTGGCTTCTTAAGGATGAAAAGGAGAGGATTCCTATGGGAAAGAAACTTAGGGACAAGATTTACAGTCTTGAAAATAACATGATCAAAATGTTTCTGAAATTATTCCTTTTGTAGAAAATCTTGTGATAAAAGCTCCCTACTCCTGCATGTTATTTTGAGATTACGAAAGATCACAGTTCTGATATATGTCAGACAGGTTTCCTGCTGAGAAGGCTCAGCACAACTCCTCCTGTGTTTATAGAGGGAAGGAGTCCATGGAGATCTCTAGTAAAGCTGCTCCGTGCCAAATACGATTCCTAGTGCATGACCTAAGACTTTAAGGAAGAGAGAAATATTGGAGGAAATACAAAGATAAATGTGTGATGAAGGGCCACATGTAGGAGACAAGCATAGGAGGAAAAATTATTAGTCATCTTGGCACAGTGTGAGAATGATTAAGTCCATCAATGTATACAATAGGCCTGCTGGGGAAAGAAAAGGAACATACATCCTCACACAGCCATCTCTGCTCCCTGACCTACTATTCAAAGGCGTGGCACACACACCACTGCTGGCTTCAGCAGCCCTCTTACAGGGCTCATTCTGGGTTCATTGGCTTAGCAGAAACAGTAGCATTGTGTAGGCTACCCCCTCTCTAGACAGAAAATTCATTAGTGCTTTTTAATTGGAAGAAATACTGTGGTTTTATGTACAGATATCTAATATCAAAAGTAATTACTTTTATAGAATACTCATTTGGAGTTGGTTTCCCCTTGAGATGAGAAAATGTATTCTAATTACAACAGATAATTAGGGAGGAGATAAACAGATTGACGACTGGTGGGACCAAGAAATAGGAGCTACACAGACCACTGGAGATGAAGATAAAAGCTCATTTGTGAGGTAGGACACTGATCTCAAGCCTATAGATAATAAGAGATGACAGAGTTTTGCCAGTCTTGATATAAACAAAAATATATTTCCTAAAGAGTAAGGATCCATAAGCAATTGAAATCTATGTAATATACTGTAAAACTTAAATTCTGAGTAACAAAAAAAATGATCCTACCCCTAAGCAAAATTTTAAATTATACACATGTGGTTTTGATTTATTTTTTTTTTACATTTTTATTTCAATGATCAAAAAGATCACAGAGAAAGATCAGTTTGTTTTCTTTGAATAAATAGCAGGTGCCAAGATTCTTCTAGAAGTTTTAAAATCCCAGATGACTTGCGGTTTGTGCTGGTGAAACATACAAGATGGATTTTTCTCTTCAGGGCTTTGGAGGAAAGCCATAAAACTCCTCTGGTGATGGCATAGATCTGGAGTTGGGAGGGGGGGTTGATATGTTGGTGTAGCTGTCCAGCAGCCCACTGATACTAAAAGGAGACAAAATCTGAGTGTCATCAGTTTGGTATCTGGCCTCTGGCAGCAGCCAATACCTGAGGCTTCAGAGGAAACGGCAGACAAATCATAAAGCACTTGGCCAATTAAACTCTGCACAGTCCCTGGAAGCAGAGTTCCCTTCTGAACCCCACAGGCAGGTAACTAAAGCCCTGAAGCATAATATTAGATTATCCTCATTATCTTAACTCAGACAGGTAGAAACAGGGCTTAAAACTACCCAGTGCCCTTTAAAAGCCCTGCCACTAATATTGGATTCAATGGCTTCCTGCAGCAATGAATCCTCCAGTACTGTCACGGTCAGAGTGTCACTGACTCACATGAAATGGATCATCTGTATCAATATATTAGATTTTCTTTAATTTTTCCAGGGAAACAGAGGTGAGAACTCCTGGGGAAGGTGATCATTAAAGTGTTAGCAGAGCCATTCTAAAGAAAGGGAAAGGGGCTTCTCCTTGAACAGCTCCAGGGTTCGAGAGCTAAAACTTTGGGGACTTTAATTAGATTCAGGAACAAGCTGCTCCAAGCCAAGTTAAAGGGCTTTCATATGATAAATGAGGAGAATATGTTTTGAAAAACAAGGAGCTTGCTGGTGTCAAACAGAAGTAGGGAAGACAAGCAGTAGACTGCTGCAGGGAGTTCTGACCCAAGGTCTGACAGGATGGAGCTCAGAGCTGAAAAAGATGCTCTTGGATGCAGTGACGTTTTCTTGCATCTATAGAGCTGACTGCACATCTCTAACCATTAAAAATACTCCTTTGATTTCTGACTCAATTCTGGATGAGAACCCCCTGAGTGGCCTATTCTTAGATCAGCTCAGCTACAGCAGTAAATCACACTGGGTTAGGTTCCGTAACGAAGAAATTATCCTTAAATACAAGGAATCTAAAAAAAGACTATATATCTAACTTCAGGTCCTATACAGCCTTGTACTGCTCTAGACTCTACTGTGCTGATGCTGAAGTCTAAACTAACCAAAGGCCGTATCACATCCAACATTGCCAAGCCTGCCAAATTACTTCCTTTCATCCCAGACTTCAGTCAGGCACCCTTGGGACACTGCTCTGTCTCAGAGGGATTGTCTCCATGACTAAGCAAGACTCCTCTCCCTGCTCAAGGGTGTTCGGTGAGCTCTCAACAAGCTCCAGACAAGCCCATCTCCTGCAGCATCATTTTGCAATCATGCTCCACATTATTTGCAGACATTCATATGCCTCCCTGCTCATTTACCTAAACAGCCTGCTATTAAATTAAACTAACATAATCACAGACAGCTTTCCCAATAACAAAGTTGCAGTTGTATGTCTGAAAAGCTCCCAGTTGTTCAACCCAGCAGAGGATGACAGCATTAAACCCAGATGTAGTAGCTGCTGAACTCAAAATCACATCATGCTTGAAAGCAGGATCTCAGTTTGAACTTAGTTACCAAGTTCACCTCTGTCAATACAACCACAATAATGAGACAACATAAGACCTACAGACCTGCTGGCTATGTCCACTGCTCTCCTTTCCATGCTCTGACAGTCACTGTCCAGTGTCTTTGTTGACCATGAGAGAATCAAATGATCTGAATCTGCTACCTCTCAACCTTATCATTGAGCGTGTCTCCTTTGGAATGGACAGTAGAAGAGTTAGCTGCTCTTGAGGACATGAGATTTCAAATATTTCCATCAGCTATCTTCAAGGGTCCACACTTGAAAATCAGTTAATTTGAATATTGGCTTTGACAGAAGCCAGAGAATGGCTTGATTCCTTCATTTTCCTTTCAGTGTAGTAAGACCTTGCAGGCTTGTGGAAGGGGACATGCTTCTCTTTTGCACTATTACACAGCAATACTAATGGATGGCTTCAAAAGATACTCATTTTCCTGACAGACTGCCTATTTTACATCTGCAAATACATGTATATTTCTCTGTGTGCTTCTATTTTCAAGCACAACTTCAACACCTTTCCAGGAGTTTGGTTTGGACATCTAGTTTAATACAGAACTTGCACCTCTGCTTTTCCTCCTCTTTCCTCCCTTCACTTCATTTTCATATCTCATGTCAACATACACTATAGCTGTGCCTTGTTTGCCAGTGCCAGGCTATAGTGCCTCCTTCCCTCAACCTCTTAATATGCATATGATTTAATTTTCTACCAGCAGGACACGTCAGTTCAAACACAGGACACATTTGAAACAGCAAAAATACAGCCCAGAATCCAGCATCTAAATCAATATCCTTACAAATCAACAATTTTTGGCAGTTTTGAAGCTACAGTGGATGAAGAAAGTTACTACGTAGTGGTTTCCCAATTGGTAAGATAAATTGGCAGCCACTTTTACAGCAGATCTGTTAGAGGATGTGCCACGACTAAAGGTCTGATTCTCTGCTGCTCACAGAGGAGGAGGGGTCTGCAGTGCTGAGAATGATACTTGGTTCTGAGGTACTTTGTTGTTGTTTAAGGAAATGTAGAGCCTGGATTTGGTTTTCGCTCTAGAGACAAAAGTGTTCATGCTTGAAATTCATAAAAGAAAGCTTATTTAGAAATTAAAGCCACAATGTTGCATGGTTAGCTTGTAACATACAATTAATCAGGGGTTTATCAGGGAAAAATAAAAAGAATTGGGTACCATGTCCTCTGGAGTAAATCAAAGGATGAGATAGTTTTGCAAAAAGAAAAAAAAAAAAAAAGAAGAAATGAGGATAAATAGCAATTGTCAATAAATTTGAGAAAATAAAGATGTAATGTTAGGCAAAAAATATTGGCACAATGTTTTATTTAAAAGCGGTAATAAAAGCATTGCTCACTTTGATTTCTGCCCTTTCTGGTTTATTGTTGATATAAAGACAAATTGACTCAGACTTCCAGAAGCAGGAAAGCTACGATCCACTGTTACAGGCATTTTAAAAACCAGCAACGCTATAATACCTGATTCATTATTAACAAGATTGGCCTCACTGCGTGTCGGTATTTTTATGAATTGACTGTGACTTACGGCGAGTTTAGACCCTGACAAACTCGCTGCAAGACAAAGAAGGCTTTGCATGGCAACGGCGAGGTGCATTGGGTAACAACACAATACTTTGATCCACCTACAGAGCATGATTAAAGCTACCACATGCATAAAGAATTCAGATCATATATAAAGACAACAGCCGAGAATTTGAAATTATGGATCAGAATTCTCCAACTTACTTTCCTAATGCCACTGACTGCGATAGTGCCTATCTGGTTTCCATTAAGGCTATGTAAAATGAAATTCAAGTTTGCAGAGACTCATTTTTTTCTTCAAGTTTTTCTTTATGCAGAATTCCATAAAA